>LPNX011190709.1:911530-923901 GCA_001517045.1 Pseudotsuga menziesii | reverse complement strand
CAAGGAAAGAGGCAAAAACCCAGTGGGAAAAATCCTCCCTTAAACATGGACAGTAAAACAAAATTTGAAATCTTGTCATCACTCATGCTTCACAGCATGATCAGAAATCCCCAGCAGTGATTTGATATTGCTGAATGTCTTCTCACAAAAAACTTTGGTGAAGATATCTGCTACTTGTTCTGAAGATGAACAGAAGAGTAGGTGAATGGTGCCATCATGCACAAGCTGTCTGATGTAGTGCATATGGATCTCAATGTGTTTGGTTCTCTGTCTCTGAACTAGATCATTGTAGATTCGAATGGTACTTTGATTATCACAATAGATAGTAGTTGATTATTCTGATTCGAAGCCACACTCACCAAGTAACCCCTGCAACCATAAACATTGAGTTGCTGCATTTACAACTCCTTTGTACTCTGCTTCTGTAGATGAGAGTGCAATGGCACTCTATTTCTTGCTTGACCAGCTGATTGGTCCTTCAGCAAGCATGAACACATATCCTGATGTTGAATTTCGATCTGTGTTGTCACCTACCCAATCATTGTCAGTAAACCCAATCAAATCAAGATTAGATTTAGCTTTGTAGAAGATCCCATGAGTCCTTGTTCCCTGAACAAAGTTAAGGATCCTTTTAGCTACTCTCCAATGGATCTCATGAGGATGATCCATGTATCTTGAAGCCACACTTACTGCATAAGAAATATCAGGTTGAGTATGTGTAAGATACAGCAAACATCCAATCAATTGCCTATACACTGTATTGTTTACCATAGGTGAAGAATCAACTTCTTCAAGCTTAACTCCTGAAAGGAAAGGAGTCTTGCTTGGCTTGCAATCCTTCATGTTGAATTTGTTCAACAAATCCAAGGCATAATTTTACTGATGTACTTTGATTCATTGTTTGGTTTGATTAATCTCGAGCCCCAACAATTGGCTCAATAAGCCCAAATCAGTCATTGAGAATGCATGGTTCATTGCATCCTTCAAGGAGGCAATTTCATCCTTTGAGCTTCCTGTAATGAGAAGGTCATCAACATACAAAACAATAATCATTAATTAACCATGAATCAGCTTCAAATATACATTTGGATCTGACTTGCATCGAACAAAATTCAGTGATAGCAGAAAGCTATCAATGTTGGCATACCAAGCCCTGGGGGCTTGCTTAAGCCCATACAATGACTTCTTTAGCTTGCACACAAGAGATGGATTAGTGGAAAATCCTTGATTCTACTGCATGTAAATCTCTTCAGTGAGATCTCCATTCAGGAAAGCACACTTCACATCCATGTGATGTACCTCCCACTGCTTCGAAGCTACAATGGCTAAGGCTAGCCTGATGGAGTCCATCTTTTCCACTGGTGCAAAGGTCTCGTTGTAGTCTATTCCAGGTACCTATGAGTATCCCTTGGCTTCCAATATAGCCTTTTATTTCAAAGGTGAACCATCAGCAGCAAATTTGGTTTTGTAAACCCACTTACACTTAACTAGCTTCCTCCCTAGGGGAAGATCAACCAGCTCCCAAGTGTTGTTCTTCTGGAGTGAGATGAAATCTTCTTTCATGGATGTTTTCCATATTGGATCATTTTCTACATATTCATATTTCTATGGGTCTGATTCAACCATCAGATAGCATTTCTCTACAAACATAGGATCTTTCATGCACAGAGCACTCTCAAACTGAGATCTAGTCCTCCTAGGATCATTAGGATTTCCAGCTAGTTCTCCAGCTGCATGAATGGTCTTTTTTGCCCATTTTGGTCTTGTAGGACTGTTATGATCTACAATTTAAATCATCATTATCAGACATATCAGAATCAGCAAGTTCAACTATCTCTTCACTTACATTCAATGGTTCTGGTGGTGAAGAGGATTCTCCAACTTCCACTGCTGCTAGGGGCTCTTCTTGGAACTGAACACTCCTTTCAATGAAGGATTTGTTTGTGCTCAAATTGACCAGCTTGTACCCTTTTGAATCTTCAGAGTACCCAACAAATAGACACTCTTGGCTTTGGGGCTGCAAATCCTTCCTCTTTTCTGTTGGAATTCTAGCCCAAGCCCTTGAGCCAAAAATCATGAAATGGGTCACATCTAGCTTGTGCCCACTCCATGCTTTGAAAGGATTCATACCATCAAGCTATTTATGAGGCACCCTATTCTAGATATAGGCTGCACAGTTTATAGCTTCGGCCCAAAACTTTGGTGGCAAAGTCTTAGCCTCCATCATGCATGTTGCCATCTCTTTCAGTGATCTGTTCTTCCTCTCAGCAACACCATTTTGATATGGTGTGTAAGGGATAGAATGCTGCATCTGAATACCTACATCTGCACAATATTGAATGAACTCAGAATTTACATACTCACCACCATTGTTAGATCTGAGGACCTTGAGTTTCCTTCTAGACTGGTTTTCAACCAAAGCCTTAAAGACTTTGAAGAGGCCATAAACTTCAAACTTGTGTTTCAGGAAGTAAACCCGTCAATACCTAGAAAAGTCATCTATGAATGTCAATGCATATTTGTCCTGACTCATTAACATATGAGGAAATGGGCCAGCAACATCACTGTGGATCAACTCAAGAGGTGTAGAGGTTCTCTCATGACTAGCTTTCTCAAATTTATGCTCTGGGTGTTTTCCTAAGATGCAACCTTGATAGACTCCTTTGGAAAACTTAATCCTTTGTAACCCTATGACCATTTATTTTTCACTAAGATCATAAAGATACTTGTAATTAAGGTGGCCAAATCTTTCATGCCAAATCTTTCTTTCCTCATTAGCATCAATCAGAAGAGCAGAGGGGTTTGAGTAGGGTAGGAAGTGTGAGAACATGTATACCTTCAAAGTGTGATTTGCAACTCCTTTTGCAATGACTTTATCACTTGAGATCTCTGTGATCTCAAATTCATCAGGGGATAATATGACCTTCTTTGGAGACCCTGTGTGGGTCATCTGATACACTGATAGGAGGCTAGAGGCAAGACCTGGAACATACAATACATTGCTGAACTTACCATGGTCAAGATCAATCCTCCCTTTGCCCAAACTTTCAATGAGAGAGTCATATCCCAATACAATTGGTGGACCTTTCAACATGTCAAGTGAGGTAAATTCCTCCTTGGTCGAAACCATATGTCTTGAAGCTCCAGAATCAATGATGAAACCAGGTGAGCTCGATGTGCCAGCAACCAATGCATGAACTCTCTCTCTGTCTTCTGAATTTGATCCTCCTTCCCTCTTCTGTGAGCTGTCAGGAAGGGAGATGCTATTCTTCTCCAGGATTTGGGTCAGCATGTCAATTTGCTTCTTCATGCAGGAGCTTTTAGGATGATTTCCCTTACTACAGTATGCACACTTGCTCATTTCTCCTTTGTTCTTCTTCTTCTGGGGGTTCTTCTTGGAGCTTTGGGGGCTCCTCTGGAGACTTGTTCTTGTCTCTCTTTTGCTCAGGTGGATTCTTAGCTTTCTTCTTTCCTTTTGAATCCACCCTCGAATCTCCAGCAACTAGAGCTTGGTCTTTGGAAGGTTTGATGGTGCCCATCATCACCAATTTATCTTGTTCTTGTGTGAGAGATTCCATGAAATCTGCAAGGCTAGGCATTTTCCAGGCTCGAGCTGTCAACTTTGTGGCATAGAAGGTTGAGACAAACACTGAATAGTTAGGGCCAAGCTTCGAGAGTATGGCCAAAACCAGTTGCTCATCCTTCTTTTTGATCCCACACTATTTTAGCTGCAAAACAAGGGCTTTGAACTTGGAAAAATAGAGTTGTAGGGATTCAAAGCTATTGGGACTCAGGGAGATCAATTCATTTTCAATTTGATGTCCCCTCATATCATATGTATTACCAAAAAGATCAAAAATATTCTCCCATACTTCATTTGGTGATGTTAATCCATTAATATGGAAAAGGAGGTCTCTGGATATGCTCAGACACAGGAGACCATAGGCCTCATCCCTCCTGTTGTGCCATTTAATTTTCTCTGCAGCTGCATTGGGCTCTGCTTCTATTTCCATAGTCACTCTATAGATGCCTTTTGATCTCAACAGTATCTCCATCTCTGCTTTCCATTCAAAGAAGTGAAATGGAGTCAAGATGATCTTCTGAGATTGATCCATAGATCAGAAATTGTCCCTTCAGTCAGCAGGATGCTCCCAATCAATGATGCCAAACCTACAATAACAAATTGGAAAAAGAGAAATCAATCTGCAAAGGCTCTGATACCATGTGGAAATTGAACCCAGGTGTTATAACAATTACACTCACAAAAATTGCCAATTACACACAAAGGAGACTGAATATGGAGCAGAACACTAATCTATATTGAATAAGTGTACAATAGCCAAACCTATGAAGTCATAGTCTGACACAATAAATAATTACATGAGAGATTATAATGCATAAGGATGCCATTCAAATTTGGTCAAAAGCAGGCTTACTAAATCTAAGCAAATCCCCCATAGGTGCATAAAGCAGTTTCCAAATCTGTCTAGGAGCTCACAAATTGGCAAAATCAATTATGCAAGCTAATAGATGATGGAAGGACAACTCATACATGCTTTTCTTAGGAAAAAAGAGTGGAGGATGATAAGTTAACTTCACCTAGTCAAACTTTCCCAATTTCCTTAAAACTCAGAAAAAGCAGGCAATAAAGCAGAAAGAGCAGACATGCGCTAGGAAGGACAGGAATAAAGCAGATTTGATTTCAAGTGGTTTCCCAAGCACTCCATGACTCAAATTTAGCAAGTTTGACCACTTTGGATGTGTGGAGGACAACTTGCATAAGGTGGAATATGGAAACTAGGAAAATAAGACAAAAATTGGATTAATTAATGTCTAAGGTAGCTAAGTATGGGTTGATTATTCTAACATATTAAACCCACCCCAGCCATCAAATCCTATCTAGGATTGGCTGTGGGATAATTTCACACATTACATTACAAATTATTTTAATAGAGACCAGCCATCGAAACCTACGAAGGCTTGGATGTAGGAAAATTATATGCAAACATATCAAACATCTAAAATGATAAAAGAAGAACCAAAACTCACCATTTATATAAACAAAACTATTAAGACAGAGTCATTCTATTTATCTTTAAATTAAAATGCATCTAGGATCCTGTGGAATGTCCAACCCAAACCACAAACATATTTCATGTAAACAGCCCAGGATTGAATCCTGTAGGCACTAGTAATAAAAACAAAACAAAAACACTATGAATCAAATAGTAAGGGTATCGCTTCTCAGGCTTTCTAAAAAGTATGATTTATAAACCAACAATTTAAACAAACACAAAGCTATGCTCTTCTTCCACCTTTGTGCAGTTACTTTTAAAATAAACATAAACCCATAAAATTACAGGATGTGTATTAAATGATTTGCTTGGAAATGGAGAAAAAAGACTTTGGTGTAGTATGCCTTGTGGCTTACAACTGGAGAAGTCATGGAATTTGTTTTTACTTCTTTAACCCTCTGAGTAAAGAAATCATATTTTTTACAACCATGCAGCACCTGGTTTTCTTAGATCTTGGAAGAAATTGGAATTTATATCTTGATTTTTCTAGGTTGGGAAGTTGGAAAAGGAGATCACTGTTCACATCGATGTGAATGCTAAGAATATGGAAGAGCTTGTTAATTACTAGTTATGGTTGGGTTTCTTTGTAAGTGCAAGCCAGTTATTTGTATTGTAAGATCAAGTTGAGATATTTCAGAAAGGGCTTCTTCGGTATACCTTTTCCTTATTGGATTCGTCGCCTAGCTCGAGGGTGGCTCTAGGACGTACATCATATGCCAAATGGAGCCAATGGTTGGGAGGAAAATCACTATCAAGATTCCAGTCGCTTGAGTCATATTGATTAATTTGATTAAGTAAAGTTTGTAGGTTTCATGCTTAACATGTTTTTTAACGATGGTAATATTTTGAGAGAGTTATATTGTTCCTAATCATTATGAGCTTACCTATTTAATGATAAGTTGTGACTGCAAGGAATGTGTCACAAGGGAAAAGTGGAAACCTTATAATATTCTTGTTATGGAATGTATTAACCATGATGCTTTAGTGTTGCTTTATTCAAAGAACAACTTTGTGACCAATATATAATATATTTCTTGTATGTGATTTTTTTATTCATTGTTATTTAATGAAATACTAAGTATCTCCTAATACCTATGTGTGTTGATTTACTTGAAGGTTATCTCAAGGACATGCTTGATTACTCATGCACGGGAAGGGTAAGAACAGGCGTGTGAACTTAAAGAAAATATGTATATCATAACATTTATATGCTTTGAATATGCATTTCTATTGTGTTTAGTCAGTGAAAAAAGAGGTACTTGAATGCAATAGAAATAATAACCTTGCATGCCTTATCTAAAGGATGAGAAGACTTTATGATATTAGTGATATTGAAGATTTACAATCTTAGATGGCTTATGTTTCCTATATAGAAGAATTCCTATGAATTAAGGGTCCTATTGGAAAATTAAAAAGGATACACAAGATGTATTTTTAGGAGTGGTTGTATTTTCAATCCAATAATTTATGGGATTGGTCAAGTTCAATATTCCATGGAACTAATTAAATTGGGGTACCTGAAAGTTATAAGTTTAATTTTTTCACAGTGTACCCCAAAGATCTATGGATGATTGTTTGGGTATGTTACATTTTGTTTATAATTCTTAACTTGAAATAGTCCAATAACTTTGGAGAGAATTTAAATAGCTTCACCCCATTATATAAATACACCTTGGTGGAAGATCATATGTACATCATCGTTTCCTTTGGATGGATGAATTATGCATCATCGTTCTATGGGGAAAAAAGTGTATAGAATAATAATATAAGATATTATCTAAGATGCCCATTTCCACACTTTTAAGAGTCCTCCTTCATTACCAGTAAATATAAATCATCATAGACCAGTTCCCATGCAACTCATCTTTGTTGTGGAAAAGATCCTACATCTCTCTTTGAAACTGTAAAAAAAATAGAAATAATAAAGAATGCATAGTTAGAATTATTATTCATTATAAGTTCTACAACAAATAGAAAAGTAATATATCATTAATAAGTCCAGATCTTTTTTTAGTGTTTTCACTCCACTCCTACTGATATTTAATTTGATAAATTTGTATGATATGTAAGAATTTGTGATAGATTTTCCCATCTTATTCTGGTAACTAATAGAGGTAGACACTATCATCTAAATTTGCGCACATAAAAAATAACTTAGTTTTCCATCTAAAGAACCTGAAAATAGATAATATTTGTAGAAAATGAGTGACGTAATAGTTTTTGAGTGAGATGTCAATGTACACAAGCATTGACACAACTCAATGTCACACACCTACAAAATAGGAAAACATTTAATATGTAATTATAATGGAAATGATAGATATAAGGATCAATTTGATGAAGATTAGCTTTCTTGAGGAAATGAATGGTCAATGCAACTGCCAAGATCAGAAGTCAAGTGCTAGAGTCTAGTTGTAGATGCCACCTAATTGCAAGGTGCAAAAAAACCCAATTTCTGAAGTAAAGCAGTTTAAATCACATAGAAGGCAACGAATTAAGATGTACAATTATTTTTTTCCATATAACTAACAACTATACTCTCAATGTCCAAACAACCAGCCATTGTCTATGTAAAATTCTACTAGTAATTAACGTATTCAAAGGTATCCTTTGTTAATCCAGTCAGGAGAAACATTCGCATTTGATAGGATGCTAGTAAAGTTTACATTGTTGAAGGAAAAATAAGAAAAAATCAATATTGGACACTAAGACCATAAAATTTCATGAGAAATGCTCATGTCTAAGGCCTTACATGCCTAAGTAGATCTCAAGTCGGTTTTTTATGCTCTATTCATCCAGCTAAATTCCAAACCTCTCTTATGCAATAAAAGACATCAAATAATGTGTCTTAGAAACCAAAATCCTAAGAATGTTGCTTCAATTTTGAATATGTTCATGAAGCAAACATTGGGTGAACAAAATCCACGAGATATTAGGATGCTAGTATCTTGAATAGATAAAGGTTTTGTGTAGTTCTGCAACTAATACTTAGGAAACCAAAGTTATCATATCTTTCATTAAGAATACAATTTCCAATCCTTGTAGGTATGTGATCTTGGTTTCTAGTGAGCACACATCCATTAGTATCGGAGCTTACATATCAAAAAGTATCAAATATTTCATTGAAAATACAAATCTGATACTAAAAATCAAGTTTGGTGTCTTTAGGCTCATCTACGAGATCCGTTTGACTCTATTCACCTTACGTACCTTCTTTTATTTCAAAGGAATTGCTAGGATGTACAAGTGTTTCTAGAAAATTAGAGCCCAAACCCTAAAGAAAACCCATGAAGAGTAGTGATTAAGAACATCTATATGCACATGATGGAGTCTTTGTGAAATTTATGTAGCTCAAAATTACATGTAAGGCCTTACCTAGTTGAAGAAAACTATTAAGAAAAACATATAAGCAACAGTGAGACATATATAACAAAAAAAATCTTGAAGTAGTTCAATATGAATTTTCAAAGAAAACCTTGCATGAAGTAGTACAACTCCTACAAGATATGGAACTAATACATACACACAATATCTCTCCAAGTTTTTACAACAAAAGAGTGAGCACAAACAAAATCTCCATGAATCGAACCATGCCAAAATTGAGTGAGATAAAGTGAAAATTCCATGTAACAAAGAATAATGCAGATTCCTTGTAAAAAAAGTCCATAGTCAAAATTCTATGAATCAAGTAGAGTTGTTCTTTCAAAATTTAGAAAATAATTTCCACCTTAAACAAGTGGACTATTTATCTACTTTGTTTACTCTCCACCCAGACTAACATTATTTATTTTGCTTTAAAAACTCAAAGTCAATCCATGCCAATGTTCAAGTCAATGGGATCGATGTGTAATGACACATAAATTATATATTCATAGTTTGTTTATTTCCTATTTTCTTGTATTGAAGAGGAAGTGATCAAGAAGATCAACTAGAGAAAGACACCATTTGTGGCCTCATACAGGGATTTTGAGATCGATTCATGTGAGTTACCTGGAAACAAAAGATGTGCATCTAATTCCCACAATTGGTGAGAAGAGTTGAATTAAAACAAGCTCAACACAAATCAAATGAGGTTGTACAAATGGGTGAGAATGAATCGCATCATTTTTATTATTGTCAAGACAAGTCCATAGGTATCCACAACTGCCTATGAATTGCACTATCCACATCTAATTGGTCCCTCTTAACACTGGATATGGTGACTTTACTGAAGATGCTGAAAAGTTCAGCACAAATAATTTTTGAAAACTTGGAAAGGAATCTTAGAAAACACCAACACTAAGCAAACAATATCCAAATGCAAAATATTTGCATCAAGATTTAAACAAAATTTAAATCATGTATATACTACACATATACGATTAATAAATAAACTCAAATAGAAGTCATGCATGTAGACCACCATAACAACAAGAAATATGCATGTCAAAACATTGTTCACATCTTAAAGATCCAAACATCCACCGTAGAGCTTGACTAGACCAAACTTCTCGCTAACCATTCTTCTTGCAATGCTTGAAGGAAAGAAAAATAGTCCAATTCAACCACAAATGTCAAAGTAAAAAAACAAATACAATTGGTATTTGAAATCTTCTAAGAAATAAAAATACTCAAATCGGAAGTGTTTGGCTACTGGAACTTCTTTTTGATTCCTTTGAACCAAAAGATATAAAAACATGATCATAGGTTTTTAAAAAACAAAGAAGTTTGGGATATGAAGGCGAGGTCAACGAAATCAATAATATTGAAAAGATAATGCGGAAAAACCACAAATTCAAACAACCTTCCTTGTGGGATGTAGTACCCTTTCTCACCATTTGTCCGAAGAGTTGACAACAAGTAATGATGGTACAAGTTACCACCTGTGATAGTGACCAAAAGTAGAATGCATAAAAACATTATATCCATAGTTGGTGATGACAAGACCTCAAATATTTGCATAACCTAAAAGAAACTCATAGCTTCAAAAGTGTAAACAAAGGAAATAAAAATGGCAGTGCAATGGATATACTTCTAGAATATCGATGAATAAACAACACTTGCATAAAACCATATCCATAAGAGAATAAAAAACTAAAAAAATATAGATATAAGGATGCAACCATATAGCATAAAAAACTAAAAAAAAAAATTTACACAATTTCCAAAACCACGCCGATTACGTAATTCCTTGCATAGCTCAGAATAAAAATCACTATAAATTTATCTTACCTTTATTTATTTGGTAATAAAATTAACTCAAATACATTTTTTTATTATTATCAAATATGGATTAACTTGTTAATAGAATGTAAAATTAAAAACTAACACCTTATATTCCAAAGAATCAAGGTATGGCCAGAGATTACATAATCCATGCAATCATTGCATAGGGGCTTAACAAGAGAATAATGTCACTTACAAGAATTAAACCTAGGTGGGTAGGGTGAGAACTATTCCTCCCAACCAACCAACCTACATCGAATGCACTCATAAACCTTATACATTATTACGTATATAAAAGCATTTTTACCACAATTCAATGTTAATACCTAAACTTATAAATCATATTGCTATAAATGACCCACTATTGCAATACATTGCAACTCCATTATGTTTACGACAAGGAAACCTAAATTATAGCAACCCACTATTAAAATGAATTGTAACTCCATTATGTTTGGACGAGGAAATGTAAATGTGCAATAATAATATAACTTTGTTTTTTTGGGTATACATATGAGCTTTTATTATAATAATAATTACTTTTTATTTGTGGTTTGTTTAGAAAAATGATTTCTTAATTAATGTTTCTAATTTTTATTTGGTAAATACAAATAATTTTTATTTAAAAACATATATTGAAATATAATTAACTTAACTATTTTTAAACACAAATATTAAATATGTTTTTTTGAAGTAAAAAAAAAAATATTGCTTCTTGTTATTTCATATAAACCAAAGAGTAAATATCATCACTTTAATACTATCTGATAGATCCATAAAATTTATGTATCATCCCTTGAAACAAGTTCATTCAAAACATCTATATAGTTCCTCCAAGGATACTATCTTTAATATATATAAGCTATTAGAGATATTTATGTTTTTAATTGTATAATATCAACATAAACAAAATTACATATTAAAATAGATAAAACTAAAATCCACAAATCCTTCTTAAAATTAATGCACAAAATAAGTTGAGGCTTTAATTTTTTAGTAACTCCTAGCTTTTATCCAGATCCCATACCCAACGCTAAGAAATAGGGAGTTACAGCTTAGTGCAATTCCAAAGCTCCTCACTCAACAATAATGCTAGGGTTTATTTGTAGGATACACCTAGGGATACAATGGCCAAGGATCAGATGTTCCAGAGCTTATACTCAACATCAACCTGGAATGCTCCATGACTTATTCTCAACACTTCCAATTCTTATCTTTTTATGTGCTTCGTAGATTCATGCTCAACACAAATGTTTCATAACTCATGTCCTCCAACGCTTCTTGCTCAACAAAAATATCAAATACTCATGTGCTTGAGATCTTCTTGCTCAACACAAACATCAAATACTCATGTGCTCCAAATCCTCTCGCTCAACATAAACATTAAATACTCATGTGCTCCATAGCTTCTCTCTCAACACAAACATCTCATCAATTATATGCTTCAGGGTCCACACCCAACACATGAAATCATATACATAAAAACATATAAATTTGGCTTATGCCCAATATATCAAACAAATCATCATTCTCATGTGCAGTGGGGTCTTATGCCCAATATACAAAATATAATATAAAATCATCACATGAAATGGGACTTATTCCCATAAGTGTTAGGTCAAAAATTCAGGATATTACACCCCTCCCCGCTTAAAACAACACCATCCCTATTGTTCTAGCGACTAGGAATGAAATCATGAAACAAGGCGGGGTAAGCCTCTCTCATGGTGGATTCATTTTCCCAAGTAGCCTCCCCTGCCTCAAAGTGCTTCCATTTCACTTTGAACTAGACTATGGTGCGCTTCTTCAGCTACACCTATCTCTTGTCCAGTATATTAAGGGGTTCAGGTACAAAGTCCCCTTCAGGTTCCACTTGTAACTAGGACCAATCAATCACATGTTTAGTATCATATACATATTTATTTAATAAGGGTGCATGGAAAACATTATGAACTCTTATGTGAGCAGGTAAATCTAGTTCATATGCCACTGGCCCTCTCTTGGCTAGTATCTCAAAGGGTCCACAAATTCTTGGTGATAAATTTGTAGAAATAATAGATCAATGCTATGTGCAATGATGCTTAGAAGAAG
>LPNX011190709.1:747637-911278 GCA_001517045.1 Pseudotsuga menziesii | reverse complement strand
ATAAATCATTCCTAGGATATAGATGGCATGTATTGACTTTAAGGTGCAAGTGGATGCCAACTAATTAAGCTAGTGGATGAATAATTAATCAAATAATGATTCATTATTTTATCCTAAGTTGTGAGTGGGTTTAATATATTCCTAAACCCCCCTATAAGTCTGACTTTATGATGGTATCACAAAAAATATAGATGCATATGGATGCATATAGGGCCCAACAACAAGGCTATGGTCACTCTTTAACAATTATTATGTCCAGAAAAGTGAGGAAAGAGGCAAAGCCACATAGGGAAAATAATCCCTCAAGATAGGAAAACGCACAGAATTTGAAATGTGTCTTCATCATATCTTCATCTTCACTTTAATGAGCTGACTGAACTACTTCTGGATGAAGGACTTGTTGAAGAAATCATGAACTCCATGATCATGCGCTGGAGTGTAGAACCTGCAAGAAGGAAGAGGAGAGACTCCTTGTATCTCATCAATTGATGAAGTAGGATAATTATCTGAATTCTTCTTTATTCTGTCAAACTTTGATCTGCAAACATAATCTAAAATGGAAAAGATATATGTGCATACTCCTTTCCAAAGAGTACAAAAAATAAGGCAATTTATTTCACACCCAATTCCCTGAATAGCTGCAAAATTGTGATGTGAATCACATGTCAATCTTCCAATATGATGTAGCACCTGTATAGATCTGATATGAGGCTGATAAAACTCTGATATATCAGAAATAGTAGCATATGGAACAGCAAGGACAAAGGTTTTAGTGGCTCCATGAGGATATAGGGCTAGACTAGGAAAATTATGAGCAACTGGGGAAAATTGATAGGTGTAAAAATATGAATGATGGATGGGCATAAGATCTGAAACATAAGTGTTTAGAAAATATCTAAACATGTTTAATATCATTCCATATATGACTAAGGGCATGCATAACCATCCATTTAAAGTTAGGAAAGACTTCAAACCATGTAAGATAAATATCACTGCATAAGAGACCAATGAGGAATCAACTAGTGAGCTTGGGATTTGTATAGTATTTGGATTATTCAGAGGTATGGTATATGGTATGGATGGTGGTATTATATGTGTATCAACCTTCAAATATTCTTCTAAATCAGAATCCAAAGGATCACATATAATCATATCAATAGACTCATGGAAATACACTAGTAATGAATCCTCTGTATGAAAGGAGGAAATAAGGAGATGTTCAAAATCTTCAAGAAGGCTCTGAGTATTGATGCCAAGAACAAAGGAGGATATGCTGAAGCACATGAGATCAAGTAAGGTAAGTGGTATGGCACAAATAAGGCTTGATTTGGCTAAGCAAACATCCTGGAAATCACTGGGTTGTGCACCATCAATGAGAGAGGTATGCAAGAGGTGTGAAGAATATGGCACATAGAGCTCAGAATCTAAGATAGGAGATTTAGAGAATAATGAATGGGTTATAGGATCATAATCAATATCATCAGTAGCTCCATATGTTACTTCTTTTTCATCAATAGTATCACAAGAAGAAAAATCACCTTCAAGAGACAAAAAAAGATGTCTCTTCAATATTTGCTTCTTCATTGAAGGAGGAAGCATTCGAATGAAAGAGGGAAGTAGAAACATGAACTGTATGAGAAACTTCTTCATCATTATCAAATTCATCAGAGAATTTAGAGGCCAAGAAATCTTGAGAAAGAGAACAAGAGGAGATGCTAGGTTCGCTCCATGCTTCATCTTCAATTTCCTACAAACCAAAAGCTTTGTCCAAAATTTTCCAAAGCTCAAATGGAAATTCAGCAGAATATATGAGATGATATATATTTGGAGACATTCCCAAACACATAATTCCATAAGATCTGTCACAATTATTTATCCAACCAATCTTTTCTTCATAGGACTCAGGTTCACTCAATGCACCAATGGAGACATCAAAGAGACATTGCCTCTTCAAGTATGCACTCATCTTTGGATTCCAATCAGCATAGTTGAAATGATATAGTAGAGGAAATTTTTAATCCATATTGAAGTTGTTGATATGCTCTAGTAGATACTCTCTGCAACCTGCAAAACAAACTAGGAGAAAATCTTGTAAGCTAGACAAGCTCTTCTTCAGAGAGGGATAGGAGACTGGAAGCACTCCTCAACTCTGTAGAACTTGATCAACCTTGATGCTCTGATACCATGTATAAATAATATATCAATGCTATGTGCAATGATGCTAAGAAGAAGCACAGGAAATAGATCTTGCTACTAAGAATTCTCACAAACATACACAGGAAAAATAGAGAGAAGAAAAGAGACTGAATCACATGAATGAAGAGATGAATATTGGTGTGTATCCTTCCATTGAATAATGATGAATAAGAGAGTACATAAATAGTACATCCCTCATAGGAAAATCGAATTATATGGAAACAACTCATAAAGCTCAAAAAGGTTGACTTACCAAAATATACCAAAACCCCCATAGGTGGATAAAGCACTTACTAAATCTATCAAGGACCTCACGAGTTGGAAAAATAATGAGTGAGTTCTCAAGGAGATGGAAATAACATACTAATCCTAGAAAATGGAGAAAAACTGATGGAGGATGGGTTGGAAACAAAAGCTCCCAGTTTCCTAGTTGACTAGCTTTTATCTTATCCATAGAAAAGCGGGAAAAGCAGAAAAAACAGAATAAAGAAGAATCTGTTGTAAAGCCTTGTATACTAATTATGGATGATCAAAAGGTGGTCAAGATCAACCCAGAATTGGAAATAAATCATACCTAGGATATAGATGGCATGTATTGACTTTAAGATGCAAGTGGGTGCCAACTAATTAAGCTAGTGGGTGAATAATTAATCAAATAATGATTAATTATTTTATCCTAAGTTGTGAGTGGGTTTAATATATTCCTACAAACTTCTTGCACCTACCCAATATCAATGGACTTCTCTTTTCTTTTAATTTTAACTAAACACAATTGTTTATCTGATAATATTTATCTTTTTTTTTCTTATCCGCGTAACTCTTTTTGGCAATCTTGTGCTTTTTTAAGGCTATGTTGGACCTTGGTGACCAATTGTTCCAAGTCCTTTAGTAAGTTGGTCCCTAAAATGAGCCATTCCACCGGGCTATCCCAAGTAACTAATGTTCTATACTTCTTTCCATAAAGTACCTCGAAGGGACTCATATTGGCAGAGGTCTGGTATTTGTTGTTATATGCAAAATCTGCAAGATGCAGGTAATCTTCACACTTGGTGGGGTTGTTCATGACATAGATTCTAAGCATGTCTTCTAAAATATGGTTTACCAGTTATGTCTTCTTTTCTATCTGTGGGTGGTAAGCAGTACTAAATTTTAACTACGTCTCTAATCCAGAGAATAAGTATCTCCAAAAGTTCCTGGTAAACTTTGTATCTCGATCTGAGATGATTTCCTTGGGTATCACGTGCAATCTGAATATCTCCTTTTAGAAGATGTCTGCAATGTGTACTACCTTATAGGTTGACTTTACTGGAATGCAGTGTGCTTCTTTTGACAACTTGTCAAATACTACAAAGATAGAGTCATTTTGCTTCTTACTCTTTGGTATACCCGTAATAAAATACATACTAATGACCTCCCACTTCCACTCTGGAATGAGTAATAGCTACAGCAATCCAGAAGGGTGTTGGTGCTCAAATTTGACCAGCTATTGGAGGAGATAGTCAGTGAGCTGACTAGTCAAGTAAACCGGCTAATAGGAGATTAGGTCGGCCTCCAAAGGTCGTGTCAACTAACCGAACCGACAAGTAGTTACTCATAACCATTTTGTAATCATATATAATGGGTTGTTGATCCAGTTAAGAAATGGGTTCAGTTTTGTATATGTATGGACCCTCATGTGATTATATAATATACTCTGTTATTATACTATTTGTTCTTATCTCTTGTTTTTGTATGTTTATATGATTCTATATGTGTATTATTGGTAACCTTATGTGATATGTGAGATTACAACATTGGTTATGTTTCTGGTAGTACATATATGGATGACATGACCACACGTAAATGATATCAGAGAAAGAGATTAAGAATTGCTGGAAGCGTAAGATAGCAAATTATTTACAAAACTACATGAGAAGAAACAACTTGACCATTGCTCAGGAGAAGGATAAATTATTCACCGAAACCCATGAGAAATTTGTATAATTGATGCCTCAGTTGTTGAAAAAACTATTAGATGAAGACAGAAGCAACTAAAGACCAAGAATTACTTAAGAAACTGATCTGATGAGGAAGAAAAAACCTGTCGGAGTGGTTTGATAAAATTGCAGATGAATTCTGTCAATAAAAAGCAGTAGAGGAAAGAGTTTTACTTGAAAGTATTGAAAAAAGATTCTATACCGAATTGACTGAGAAATTTCTTTGTTCGCTACCAACCCGGTTGTTCAAATTTCTAATCGACAGAGGAGTAGGTCACATAGTTGAACCTCGTCCATCACTCATTGAACCGCATGCAAACACTAACTGGGTAGAAAAACAGAAGGCATGGGAAAAATTTATTACAGAAAGGGAGTGGGAGTACTTCCTGAAAAAATAGATAGAACTATCCAAGCTTACTAAAGCATTGGATAGGCTATGGGGGGTATTTGGCCATGTGTTGGAGCAGAGTAAAAGGATTCTAGTCGAACTAAGAAATACCACTAGTAGCAATGACAAGTCGACCTAAGAAGGAAATTGAGCAGATAATGAATCATAAAGGTACATCGGACCTAAAAAATATAGAAAGGGAGAAGAGGCAGAGAAGAAGGGAAGAAATACAAGAGAAAGCTATAGCGCTCCAAAGAAGAATGGTTTCCAGGGTGACAGAGCATGAGGAAAATATTCCATAGTCGGGTAATGAACGACAAGAAGAAGGCGTAGATGAAGAGGTGTCACCTATGGAAGAAGATTTGTTGATAGAGCAGGGAGAAGCTCTCCAACTAGAAATAAACCAGGAGGTAAGACCTCTATCTCCGATAAATCCGAGTACCCGAATGCAGGCCATTATCGAGGAGGGACTGATACTAAGAGATGGTGATTTTGGTATATGGATCCAACTAGATGACAAAGTAAATGATGACAATCATCTAATGATCCATCGACCAGAGGAAGGAAATTAGGTTACACTTCAGGCGTACCCGTCCAACCGAAGCATCCATTTACTCTACCCATGAAATGAAGGAGTGCCCCCCTGACAAACACAGCTTTACAAAACACCGACCAGTAAAACTCATGAACACAACAGTGTCGTTGGACATCGACAGAAGAAGTTGAAACTGACCGACAAGTTATCGAAACATAACCGACAAACAAAAAATCTAGCGGAAATGAAAGCTCCATCGAGACTAGCTGTGGACAAAGAGATACACAAAATATCCCACTACCCCCACCACCACCCTCGCCACCTACACATCCTGAAGGAGAAACCGACATCGACATGGGGCACAGTTCAACACATGTTCCCCTCTATGAGGTAGATGACGACCCCAAGTAAAATTGGTTCATCTACGAGTTGACATGGGAGGCCAATCAAGTTACAAACAAAGATAGACAAATGGCACAGTTCGCAGGAGTGCTATGAAAAAGAGCATTAAATTTTTATATGACCTATACCAAAATAACACCTAATTCATACAAAGTAGAGATCAAGTAACAATTTTTGTCCTTCTTCAAAACACAAGATGCAAATTATCTAGAAGCGAAAAAACTCAAGTCTGCAGTTTAGAAACCAACAAAAACCATTCGAGACTATGAGAAAATATGGAAAGACCTCTTGAGTCAAATCGAATATGTCATTGATCAACAAATACTAATTCAATGGTTTCTTACAGGAATGTCCCAAAATATCTGACGGAACACAAGCCTCGATTAATTTAAAACGTATGAAGAAGCACTAACAAAAGCTCAGCAGGTTGAAATGGATGAGGACTACTCGGCATATCTTTTCGTCGACGTACAAATCAAAGAATAGTTAGAAATCATGCAGAAATACTTACGAGAACTGAACCTCAAGGGTCAGGAGATCTAGTGCACAAAATGTTCTACAGCCGACCACACCAAAGATAATTGTTGACAGGATGTAAGCCGACAAGATGTCTGTTTTGTTTAGACAAAAAATTTCTGTGATATCTGTCAAGGGCATGGAGATCATATCACAAAATATTTCCAATATAACATGAAGAATCTAAAAACTCCTTGGTGTGCAATTTGTGAATTTAAGATCCATACGACAACTGACTACCACTTAAATCTGAAAAATCAATAAAACTATCAGTCAGTCTACCAAACAAACGTCGTGGCCCAAAACAATTATAATGTCTCAAATGAACAAAACGTACCAAACAATCGACAATATGAAGGCCGCAAATACAAACGTCAATTCGACAATCGTCATGGAGGATTTGGAGGTCGAGGATGATTCATTGGAAATCGTGATAATTGACCATAACGACTGATTAAATGCTTCACATGCTATAAAGAAGGACACGGGTATGTGGATTTTCCATACAAAGACATAACCAACTTAAAATTTTGTACTATTTGTGGTGTGGGAGACCACTCATCAGAAGACTGTCCCACCATACTTGACAAAATTAATAAAAAGAATAATGTTAATGTCTTGTCTTGTGTTCAAAAAAGTGATATAATTTGCACAAAGAACCTACGCATATTAACTAGAAAAGGAACGAAAACTGGAGGTGACAATCCAAGAATAAGAAAGATTAAAGATAAAAATGAATATCTTAACCCTATAAAGTAAAGACAATTGTATAACGATGCATAAAGCATGTTTCAATAAATTGCTAGACAAGAAGATCTCGATGACAATTTTCAGAACACACTTCATGAACTATTAAGCCTAATACATAAAGATAAGTCAATAGCACAATTCATTGATCCACTACACAATATTAAAAACAAAAATGACACAAATAAACTGACTAAGAGTATATGCAACTTAAATAAAAAAGATAAGAATGATGCCGACCCACTAGTCGATCTCAAAATAGAAGGTTACCATGTTCGACAAGTCATTCTCGACTTTGGATCCCAAGTAAATATCATGACGAGAGATACATGGGAACAGTTGGATAGGCCCCAACTAAATAAATCAGGCATATATTTAAAATTGGCCGACTAAGGACTGATCGAACCCTTGGGGTTTGGAGAAATGTCGATACAATGATAAAAGGAATTTCGACAAAAGTTGATTTTGAGATTGTCAACCCTAAGGAAGGATCCAACTCCTTTCCATCCTTGGTAGGACACCCATGGGGAATAAAAATGAAAGAATCTATCTCATTCGACAAAGAAAGTATAAAACAAAAATGGAATGGACAAAAAGTGATTGTCCTTGTTCACCCTTCACAAGGAGAAACCTGGATTAAACCTATCGATGAAGAATTTGATGTTCGACAACTCTACTAGATTCAAAATAATGAAGATTATAGTGAACCTAATATTTATGGAGAACTTCATCTAGGGAACCAGGAAATGGTTGGATATAACTCAAATGCATAATTGTATGATTGGGAAGTTGAAAACTATGAAACACAAGAAAGGGGTTGCTAGACCAATCAAGCTGTCTAGAAGAAACCAGCTTGAGAATGCTTTTCTATATTGACTATTCCAAAAATATTTGAGAAGAAAACAAGGGAATATCCCTCTTCAGCACAAAAAAAAATAGATAATAAACAGATTCTTCGGTATAAAGAGAGAGAATCACCAGTTCTCCATGTAGAACAAGTCTCTAAGAACCTAGGTGAACATGGCCGATTCAAACCCTGGTAGAAACATTTACAAGAAAATTTGCTCGATGGTGGGACACCCATTAGTCAAGACTGCAAACATGGACAACAACTTCGACTTTCTTCGTATAAAGATTCAGATGAAGGAAGCTAACAAAACAGGCACAAATACCTATCTTCATCCAAGGGAAAGACCCATAAAATCATATAAGAATATGTGAATAAGAATGGAGAATAATTGGTTACAAAGATGAGCTTACATGGCCACACCTCTTTCCCTCGACATTAGATGACCTACCTAACAAGTGGTACAAAATGGAAGAAGCACGAAGCAAAACATTCCTATTGAATGAACTTAGAGAAAATTTTATTAAGGACTTTAGCTTTATACTGGAAGACAGAAAATTAGTCGAAGCTACAAAACAAATAAAAACATTTATATAGCTGACTAATAACAAGTTGACACAAAATAAAAGCCGACCAAACACAACGTGCCATAACATTCGATCTAACAAAATACCTCATTCAACAAGACTCCTATTGGAAAACAAACATACATATGGAAAAACTTTTCAGTGGAAATTTGATCACCCAGAGACGATCAAACCAGTCGAAACAATACTCAAAGTCAAAACAACCGACAAAGTTGATACTAAATGAATGACGACAATAGACTTTCTAGCACCATTTTCATAGTTCAAAGAAGGTAGTCGACAGATTAATGAAATTAAAGTGCTAGAATGGATGGATGCGAAAGTAAAAACTACAGAAATCAACATTTCTAATGAAGACCGAAAATGGAAAAAAATGGTGATTAATGGAGCGAAGAACAAACTATAGAAATCATCGACTTATTAAAGGAATTACAAGATGTATTTGCCTGATATTACAAAGACTTAAAAGGATTAGTAGAATAAATGGGAGAGATGAAGATAGACATCAAACCTAATGCCTGACCTATCAAGAAAAGACCTTACAAATTAGC
The DNA here is from genome assembly GCA_001517045.1 of Pseudotsuga menziesii. Classification (NCBI taxonomy): domain Eukaryota; kingdom Viridiplantae; phylum Streptophyta; class Pinopsida; order Pinales; family Pinaceae; genus Pseudotsuga; species Pseudotsuga menziesii. The sequence goes on along the minus strand of LPNX011190709.1, from coordinate 902,533 downwards.
TCACAAATATAAAGAAATAGTAAAAAAAAGAGATCGACAATATGTTTATAGTTGGAATTATTTACCCCATCGACCAGTTGGAATGGGAAATCCCAATGGTCATCCAACTAAAAAATCATGACCCAAAAAAAATACAAATATTTGTCGACTTCCGAAAGTTAAATAAGGTTACCCTAACAGATCCATTTCCAACTCTATACGCCAATGAGATCTTAAATGAAGTCACAAGACATGCATGCTACTAATTTACCGATGGATTCTCAAGATATAATCAGGTGCCAATAGCCAAGGAAGATCAGAAAAATATAGCTTTCGTATGTGAATTTGTCTCATTTGCTTACAGAGTAATTCCATTTGGTTTCAAGAATGCACATGCAGTGTTTTCAATAATATTTTTCAAAACATTTCAAGAATACATTTATAAAAAAATGGTAGTATACTTCGATGATTGGACGATCTATTCCATGCTGAAAGACCATTGTAAGTGGTTAAGGCTTATGTTGGAACAATGCCGACAGATTCAATTATCTCTTAATATAAAAAAATGCATATTCTTAACCCCTATAAGAATCCTATTAGGGAATATTGTATGAAAATAAGGTATCAAGGTTGAATTTGCTAAAATAAAAATTATCCTCGACTTAAAACCATCGGTTAATCCAAAATGGGTCAGAGTACTATTGGGTCATACAGGGTGTTACAAAAAATTCATGCGATACTATTTAGATATGACGTACCCATTGGAAGAATTGTTAAGAGAAGATCAAAAGTTCAACTGGACGGAAGAATGTGATATATCTTTAAACACATTAAAAAGAAAACTAATTGAAGCACCCATTCTCAGATTTCCAAATCGGTCGATCAAATTCCATGTGCATATTGATGCTTCAGGCCTAGAAATAGGTGCAATTCTAACACAACCTAGGGACGATGGAATGGATTACCCAATCATATACAGCAGTAGAAAATTAAACAAATCAAAGCACAATTACTCAACGATAGAAAGGGAGGCATTAGGCATGGTATTTGCACTTCAAAAGTTTCGACATTTCCTAGTAACTAACCCCTTCATATTCTATACCAATCACATGGCACTGAAATACCTCGTCAAAAAACCTTTACACCATGGGAGAATCTATCATTGGCTATTAATGTTCCAAGAATTTGAATTTGAAATAGTAGTTCGACCAGAACAATTAAATGTCGGACCCAACCACTTGTCGAAAATCGACACGGGAGAAAAATTGATAGGAGTTGAAGATGACCTGCCAGACGCACACTTATTCCAAATAGAAGCTATTCCTATAGAATTAGAAGAAATAGAACAATTCTTAGAGAATGGTGAAGCACCAAATGGAATGAGCATGGGAAAGAAACAAATTTTAACTATGAAAGCTGTGTTAGTTTTTCATTATATAAGCTAGCATTATGATCTTAGGATCTTTTCACTGAGAGAATAACAAGCATAGCAATAAAACATAAGCACATCACAAGAGACAAGAGACACAAAGAGTTTTCCTCGGGGAAACCATAAAGGAGAAAACCCCGCAACTTCCTTAGATATAGAATCAGCACCAAAACAGTAAGAGATCTCCCAAAACAGTAGTAGTCTTCTTCTTCTGTCTAGTCCCAGTATTTCCTTCTTCACTAGTGCAGCACACTTGAGTGAGTGAATGATGTGTGTGATAAATAGAGAGTCTCACTCTCTATTTATATTCTTTCGTTCACTTGAAGTGCACTCAATCATGTCGTCCCAACTTAACAATTACTTACTAGAGCCTACATCTCTATGAGTGTATAATAATCCTAGTGCCCCACCACTTGTGGGGACTTTTCCTCCTTCGACCAATAGGAGGGTAACACAATGGTGGAGACTATTGCCCTGACTTACAATGACTCACCTAGGGTCGAATTCACTAGGATATTCTAATAACCCAAGGGCCCCACAGCTGTGGGGACTTTAACCCTTTACAAATAGGAGGGTTACCCACAATGACTTGACATGACTTTCTCATTATAGAAACTTCCCAATCAGAACATCGAGGCATGACATGACTCAAATACATCCCGGAATAAACATAGGGTTACAATAGATAAGAAATACAAGTGAATACATTCCAAAGTTACAATTACATCAACACTCCCTCTTAACTAGGAAGGTATTCTCTTGACACAATTTATCAGCACAAGTCTTCTTCTCTGTATCATCTAGGTCATCATCATCTTCAAATTCATCTTCATATTCAAGTCATCTTCATCTGTAAGTCATCTTCATCTGTAAGTCATCTTCATTGGATCTGGATCATCTCTCGATCTGGATCATCATGGAACATCATCACTGGATCTGGATCATCTCTCAATCTGGATCATCATGGAACATCATCACTGGATCTGGATCATCTCTCAATCTAGATCATCATGGAACATCATCACTGGATCTGGATCATCTCTCAATCTGGATCATCATGGAACATCATCACTGAATCTAGATCATCCCTCGATCTAGATCATCATCACTGGACTAGATCTGGATCATCACTCAATCTGGATCATCACTGTTGGATCATCATTACTGGATCTCGATCATCACTCGATCTAGATCATCCCTGGTACTATCTCATGATTCTTCTCGTCACAAGAAGTTCTACAGAGCCAGTCCTTTTTCATACTGGATGTATCATCTCAGAGCTGGTCCTTTTTCATACCAGATGAGGCAACTACTCAGAGCTAGTCCTTTTTCATACTAGATGAGTCTTCCCTGAGCTAGTCCTTTTTAAAACTAGATGAGGCATCTACACAAAGCTAGTCCTTTTTCAAACTAGATGAGTCTTCCCAGAGCTAGTCCTTTTTCAAACTAGATGAGGCATCTACATAGAGCTAGTCCTTTTTCAAACTAGATGAGTCTTCCCAGAGCTAGTCCTTTTTCAAACTAGATGAGGCATTTACACAGAGCTAGTCCTTTTTCAAACTAGATGAGTCTTCCCAGAGCTAGTCCTTTTTCAAACTAGATGAGGCATCACAGAGCTGGTCCTTTTTCATACCAGATGTGGCATCCACTCAGAGCTAGTCCTTTTTCAAACTAGATGAGTCTTCACAGAGCCAACCCTTTTTCATGTTGGATGTGGCATCCTGACAATGGAAGGAACCAATCCTCTCACCATGTCACTTCCCTTACATCCGACCTGCTTGTCGGAATGGCCAACACTCACATCTGACATGGAAGGAAATTAACCCTTTAGCCATGATAGAATGGTTCAGCCCTTACATCTGATCAAGTGGGAACACATCCCTCTATCACATCAGAATGGCTACTCAGTCCTACACTGAGTGATCCTGGTAACTGACCAGGTGCCTCCATTCGTAGAATGGCAATTTCCCTTACATCTGTCCTATTCGACAGAATGGCCAGCACTCATATCTAACATGGAAGGGAGCAACCCTATCACCATGACAGAATGGCTCAGCCCTTATATCTGACCTACTTGTCAGAATGGCTATGGATCTCAGCACTCATATTTGACATGGAAGGAACCAATCCTCTCACCATGACAGAATGGATCAGCCCTTACATCTGACCATGGAAGGAACCAATCCTTTCACCATGTCAGAATGGCTATGGGTCTCATCACTTTCTCTTGGAGGGAACCTCGATCTAGAGAACATCAAGTATGTCCCTGAAGTACTCGAACTTCAGCCTAGCCAATGGCTTCATCAATACATCAGCTATTTGTTCCTCCGTCGCAACATACAGGAGCTTCACTGCTCCTCTCTGCACCATATCCCTGATATAGTGATACTTGAACTCGATATGCTTTGACTTGTCATGGAACACTAGATTCTCTGACAACTTCACGCAACTCTGGTTGTCACAATGTATACAAGTAGCATCCAACTGGAGATCAAATATATCAGACAGTAGCTTCCGCAGCCATACTGCCTCACAACTAGCTGAACAAGCTGTGACATACTCTGCTTCAGTTGTACTCAGTGCCACACAGGATTTCTTCCTGCTAAACCAAGAGATCACACCTGATCCCATACTGAAGCAACATCCTGAAGTACTCTTCCTGTCGATGGCACTGCCTACCCAATCTAAATCAACATAACCCTCTAGGTTAATCTTTTGATTCGCATCATACTTGAGTTGATACTCAACTATAGCCCTGCATGCTTTGCAACCATCAGGTGAACATGTCTCAATGTGTTCACAGCAAAGCAAATATCTGGTCTCATGTTCGTCAGGTATATCAAGGAACCAATCATTTGACGACACATTGTAGCATCAACCGTCTCTGATGAAGCATCACTTAACAGCTTCAGGTTTGATGCCATAAGTGTGGTCATGCAGTCCATCATCTTGAACCTATTCAGGATCTCTACTGCATACTTCCCTTGTCCACACCTCCATGCCTAGAAAATAATGCATCGACACATAACAGGAGCATCACTGGTCTTCTGCCTTCAACCTTGAAGCAAAGGTTGTAATTCACTTTACTCTCAGTAAAGCCTAGAGTCATCAGTAATCTGCCCATCCTGTCGTACCATGTCGAACCTCAATATATTCTGTAGTTACTCCCTCTAAATCGAAGCATCATACTCCCTCTGTCTTCTGTGCTCTATGCACTAAAAACATTCTGTACCGGAGTGACAAGTAGCTTCCTATGCTACTAATATTCTATGTGACCATCTAGTGTATAGACTTGCATCTTCAACCTTGTAGAAAAGGTTAAGATCTTCATCAGGCTCATCATGTATGTGTTTAAACTCTTACTGGCTGCAAATGTCTTTTAGTAGTCTAGGCTTTCTTTTCGTGAGAAGCCTTGTGCTACGAATCTTGCTTTGTATCCCACGATGTTTCCATCTACTGCATGATGGAACTTTGAACTTTTCTTCAGGTCTCAATACTGCGCTCTGACATCATTCTTCTTGAACAGGTCTTCCCTTTCTTCTTGGTGGCTGGAAGGTTCTGCATCAATGATGTCACTGCACTCATCATATTATTCTTTGTCTTTGAACTATCGTCACTTGTTCTTCGAAACAAGTCTTCATTCTTCTTTGCTTGTAGGCGATTATATATGCGGTCTTTCCTACAAGTCAAATACAGTTGTATGGTTAGAAACATTTCATAAGGAATATTCATATTGGCAAATTCTTATGCATAAATATATGATCATGCAACTACTTTAGCCAATACAACATTCATCCATATCGCACTGAAACTTTCTAGATGCCTTCCATCTCTACCAAGACAACATTGAGATTGTGCACTAATCCAATATGTCAGCAAAGAGGTTTCATTCTAGATAAGTAGCAATGGAGAATTTGTATAGCACCATGAGCTACTTACCCATCACATGCATATTAGTAGTATACTGTCATTAATGCAAACATCCTATCATGCATAATACATCAACTAAATATCAACAAATGCATGACAATTGAATACTTATATTTATTTCTTTCGTGGGTAGATTCCTTCTTGAGCCTTCAGCTTCATCGTCTTCTTCATTCATAATAGCATCGTTTCTTATTCAAGAGTTGAGTTCTTCATATTCCTCATTGCTTGAGGGACCTTCTTTGGATGGTAAGAGCTTGTTATTTAGTTGCTCTCATATTCTCTTCTCTTCTTATGAGTCGAGCTTCTTCATATTCCTCATTGCTTGAGGGATCTCCTTTGGATGATGAGAGCTTGATCTTCAGTTTCTTCCATCTTCCCTTCTCTTCTTATGAATCGAGCTTCTTCTTCTTTTCAGAGTCTGCTGAAAGTAATCACTTCCTTCAGGAACACATTCCTTGAATGAATGAATTCCATGATCCTGGGAGTCCATTCAAGGTGGCCATCACCACTTCTGCATTCTTCACTTTTTCTTTTACCGCTTCAAGTTGTTCTTTGATTTGAGAGACTCTTATGACTGCATGGTCTCTGCATTCTGGATCTTCACATTCTTCAACTAGTTTCTTAAGGTCATGTTCTGATTTCTATTCTTCCCTTCAAATAGCTTGGTCAAAGAATCAACATCTTCGGTGTCTTTAAGGAAGACACTTGTGGTACAAGTTGATCCGTGACTGAATCAACCATGATATTCTTGGCCTTGACCAAGTTCTTTTTGTGAAAGGCTTCTAGCCTCATCTCCCTCTGAAACTAGAACCTCCATACTCATGTAGGTGTCCAATCCATTTTCTTCAGAGAGATCATATACTTCCAGGCTTGGAATTTGTCAACTTCCCCAAGATTGTCACCAAGCTGATGTGACATATCATATTGAAATGAGAACCTCAAATGGAAATATCAAAGGATTAGATCTTACCAATTTGAGGTGTCCGTCCTTGTCCCGGAGTTCACTGATCTAGGGTTTGTCACAGAAACCCTAATTTTCAAAACTTGGAATCTTTCAGATCTGCTTGGACAAACAGATAGATCTCTTAAAATGGAGCTGTCCAATGTACTCCTTTTCTGAAAACAGTGGAGGGAAGATCCTAGAACAGGAAGCCCTAATTTTTCAATTTCTTCTGCAGAAATTCCTATTACTGTTCTGTGATATCTCTGAAATTACTGATCCCCTATATCTGAAATTTATCACTGAGGTAAACTTTCATGTTCCTGATCTAACACCATAGGTTTCATCATAATTTGTTTCACCATTTGGGAATTATGATCATTTTCCCAAGGTGACCTGTTAGAGGACTGTTCAGAACAGCAAAGTTGTATGGCATGCCACGTGCCACTGGTTCATCTTCTGAGTCTGATATTCACACCAACGAAATTAAAGTCCATGACCTTTCTAGAACATCTTTAGGAATTCCATTTGGACCTTTGTAGCCCAAGATATTGCAATTCTCCCCAGGTGTCATGTTTATGGATGATTTCTAGAAGAGGCTGGAACCCTTACTTTGAGAGATCATATCTCCTGGAATATAGCGAATATGAGGATGAATTTTTGAAACAGTGTTCTTCAGGATTTCATCTTCGGCCCCTGCAAGTTTTAGCTTCTGAGACTTCGCCAACCTCGAAATATAGCGACTGTACCAAAACGTATCAGTTTTAGTATTTAGGGTTTTTCAAGCTCGGGGTCAAACTAGGGTTTGACTTTCCTGGAGTTTCACCCAACCAAATTTCTTGAGCCAGGTCTCTAAAATTCGGTTTTTATGAGGAGAAAAATCCTACGCTGGTCTCACTCAAAAATTCCTCTTCTGTACAAAGCCCTAATTTCTACACCGAAAACTGAAAATGCTCAGAATTGAAATCCGCTTCGACAGAAAGATGCACCCTTCAATGGAGAGTCATCCTAGCATACTTTTGCTGATAGATTGTGGAGAGAGACCCAAAAAGTAAGAATCCCTAGCTTTTGTAGCTGCACAATGTCTTCTTCTCAGGTTAGCTCTGATACCATGTTAGTTTTTCATTATATAAGCTAGCATTATGATCTTAGGATCTTTTCATTGATAGAATAACAAGCACAGTAATAAAACATAAGCACATCACAAGAGACGAGAGACACAAAGAGTTTTCCTCAGGGAAACCATAAAGGAGAAAACCCCGTAACTTCCTTAGAGATATAATCAACACCAAAACAGTAAGAGATCTCCCAAAATAGCATTAGTCTTCTTCTTCTGTCTAGTCCCAGTATTTCCTTCTTCACTAGTGCGCCACACTTGAGTGAGTGAATGATGTGTGTGATAAATAGAGAGTCTCACTCTCTATTTATATTCTTTTATTCACTTGAAGTGCACTCAATCATGTCGACCCAACTTAACAATTACTTACTAGAGCCTACATCTCTATGAGTGTATAATAACCCTAGTGCCCCACCACTTGTGGGGACTTTGCCTCCTCTGACCAATAGGAGGGTAACACAATGGTGGAGACTATTTCCCTGACTTACAATGACTCACCTAGGGTTGAGTTCACTAGGATAGTCTAATAACCCCAGGGCCCCACAACTGTGGGGACTTTAACCCTTTACAAATAGGAGGGTTACCCACAATGACTTGACATGACTTTCTCATTATAGCAACTTCCTGATCGAAACATCGGGGCATGACATGACTCATATACATCCTGAAATAAACATCGGGTTAGAATAGATAAGAAATACAAGTGAATACATTCCGAAGTTACAATTACATCAACAAGCTGCACCATACAGTCTCATTCATGGATTCTTATATAAAATGTGTTTAGATGAAGTACTCCGTCGATGTGTATTAGAACATGAACGAGAAAACATTGTGCATGAAGCACACTATGGACTAGTAGGAGGACACTTTTAATTAGATACAACTGCCAAAAAAATCTAACAGCCAGGGCTATGGTGGCCGACACTGTACAAAGACTGTAAAAATTTTGTTAGCAAATGTGATCATTGCCAACTTCTAGGTCAATCGTTACCTAGTACAGAGATACCTTTGATACCATTAAACCCAAGTTTAACATTCAAAATTTGGTCCATCAACTTCATAGGACCATTCTAAGTGCTATCAAAAAGAATAGGTGCAAGGTATATCATAACAGCAGTAGAATATGAAACTAAATGGGAAAAAGAAGAACTTGTTGAAACCTATTATAGTGAGGTAGCTGCTAAATTCATATACGAAAAAATATCATTATGAGATTTGGCTGCCCTCTAACCTTAATTAGTGACCAAGGGTCACACTTCATCAATAAAACAATCATAGCACTAAAAGAACAGTTTGAAATTGACCATCGACGAAGCACATCCTATTACCCTCAGTCGAACGGGGCGATAGAGGCATTCAACAAAACATTGACAAGGGGACTAAAAAAAATATGCAATACCGACAAAGATGACTGGGACGAGAAAATCCTTGCAGTATTATGGCTGTATAGAATAGCATATAAACATTCGACCGACCAAACACCATTTCAACTAGTCTACGACCAAGAAGTAGTCGTTCCTTTACATTTCTGACAATAGACACCAGTGATAGCCGACATCCTGCATATCAATGTCGAAGACACAAGAAAAGATGAAATAATGCAGTTAGCCAAACTAGAAGAACACCAACTACTTTCTATACAACACCAAGAAATTCAAAAGCAACAGCAGAAGGCTTGGCATGACCGAAACACCAAAAATAAGAATTGTTCGGTCGAAGACCTTGCATTAATATACAATAGTTGGGTGAAAGGAAAACCAAAGAAACTCCATACCGAATGGATGGGACCTTAAATTGTCAAAGAAATCAATTCCAATGGATCAGTTTGACTAAGAACATTATAGGGCACAGTATTTCGGAAACTGGTAAATGTTGCTCGACTAAAACTGTACCAAAACTAAAAAAGAAAAAAAATCAAAAGAAAAGCTGTTTTATAACTACTAACAAAAACTAGAAAAACTAGAAAAATAAAAAACCTAAACTCCAAAAAGAATCAAGGAAAAAAAAAATCAACTTCGATAAGCGTAGTTGACTACCATTTGACAATAATCGACATTTTCACCATCGACATACCACAAATCGACCACACCTTCATCATTGACAAGAGGATCAAAACGTCAGATCAACCCAACATGACTATAGTCAGAAGGAGTGCCGAAACCAAAGCGTATTAAATCAGCCTTCATTAAAGCATCCTTTAACATCAAATCCACCATTAATAGCACCATTGACAAGATCACCATCCACTCCACCTATAAATACTACACCAGTCGAAGATCACATACTGTTTCGTCAAGATCTAGAGAGACAGAATTACCAGACCCCCATGAGCAAATCAACTAACAATAAAGCCAAACTAAAAATTGAAAAAATGGCCCCAAAACAAAACAGATCCATGAAATCCAAACTAAAAGAGTTGGAATCCACCGTAATTCCACTAGTGAAATGCTTACGAAACATTAAAAGCACAAAAGTGCAGGAAGTTTCATGGGCGTGACACTGGGAAGAAATCAAAGAATGGGCTTACTGGGGTAAGGCAACGATGACAGAGGAAGTGAAGAAGGTAAACCATAGCACCATTATGAAATTTCTGAATGCACCTCTCATGGAATGTTTTGGAGGAACAAAGGAAACTATTGTAAAATTCTTAATCATCCCATACCACGATGGGAAGTTCTACTTCGACATACTAGTGGAAACATCAGCCAAAACCATTTACAAACTCATTGGGCTATCAAACAAAGGAGAAACTGTTCCTGTAGGCATTAAGGAAGGATTAGTTGAAAGACTAATGGGAACACCGATAGGGAAAAACTTAAAAAGGTTAATAATCGGGAAAGTCCAAAACACCACGCCTAAAATAGTGGCCAAAATCGTATCCACAAGCCTGACTGTGATAGGATGTGGTTGTGATTTGAAGCTCGACATGCTAGAAGTTGTCGACTACACATCAAGCATGGGAAAGATATACCGTTGGGATCAATACATGGTCGACATGATCAAATCCATATGTGAAAAGTGCCAGGAATCAGTTGCAATAATTAGATTCCAATCACTCTTAATATGGATAACTATGTACCATCTATGTCCAGTCGGGCATAAATACTTCTTGGAGCCATCCAGGTTTCATATGTGGTGCTTTAAGCCTTTTTCAATGTCTAGAACCCCACTAGAACAAGAAGAAAGCAAAGTGTTCCTGGAACACTAGTTTCAAAACCTTAAAGGCCGAATATCCAGATGGAGGGTGCCTCAAAACATCTAAAGATGCTTTCCTCCTATAGCACATATCCAACCAGAGCTCAACTATATAATAGTATGGCACAAGCAAGGGTCGAAAGCAAAGGAAAATCCACTTGACTAATACCCAAAAGTCAAGGAGATCTTCACAGAGCTGACCAGGAAGTCCAAGACCGACATCACCATACCGAAGGATGAAAAAGTAAGTAATCCACTCATTATAGAACCATTGACCAACTAGGAGAAGGAGGAATACTATGAAGTCAACCTTCATATTACTACTTTCACTTTGGAAGAAAGTTCGACAGAAGAGCAAAACCCGCTCCAAATTGAAAATGCATCGATTGAAAAATAGGTTGTCACACCAATAAAACAAAGCATTATAGTCTCGACTCAACAATAGGAGAAAGGAGAAGAACAGATAGAGGAAGAAACTTAATCAGACAACCCATAATATTCCATGAAAAAGGAAATTTGAAGCAAATAGCTAAGGAAATATCAACATCAAGGAAAAAGAAAGGAACTCAAGAAAAAAAGAAGGGGAAGTGCAAACTCATATTACCAGAGGATTCAAAAGATGAGGAAGAACTACTTGATACTGTTTCCGACATCCTGGAGGACGCTACAATAAACAAGATATCCGTCGAGACCCAATTCAATCAGTTTGTCGAATCAGGAGCAAAGCAAGGAAGGCTTAAAAAGATAAGAACCAATACCCCACCTGAAACAAATCCTATCAATCTAACTCCAGAATCACCAATAACTTCTCTAACTAGAATAACATTAGATGCAACCATGGCCATATCACCAATTTACAACGAAATTATCCCTAGAACCCTTAAGGAAAAAATTGGCAAAGATGTTGAACTTCAGCTATTTATCAACAATTTTCTAAATCTATTCCTTAAATCCCAATAGATCACCACCACCCATAAACTTGTCAAGTCAAGCTCTACAAGACAAAGTCTCACTCCACAAATCGACCAAGTTTCATCACCACCATCAGTTATAGGACTTATCAAATCCTCATACATTCGCAACCCCGACTTGACATCCACCATAGTCGCAACCCACATTTCATCATTTACACCAACCTTCCAAAACCTTCTGGTTAATGAGGAATATAGGGGATTACTTACCCTCGAAGGTAATAATCAAGCAGCACTAGATGCAAAAATCAACAACCTTGTGGAAGATGAAGGAATCGAAAACCCTGTAGACCTACAACCAAAAGTAAAAAATCCCATGTCGACAAGTCATCTTCCAACCACCCCTCTAACTCCGGACCATTCACCATCACCGTCACCACTACCAGCATCAGAATCTCCTCATAATCTAGAACCACCATATTCACCACAGTTGGAAAAACAAAAAACCACGAACCCCATTCAAGAAATTCAGTAAACAAACCCTACCACAGCAGAATTTCAGTCAACTAAGAATCCACTGAATGAAGAGAAACAAGCACCACAATAGTAGCCAACATTAGTACCAAGAGGACCATAAGTGGTCCATAATTCTAAACATAAGAGCAAAAGAAAAAATAGCACCACCAGCCGCAACAGGTACTGACCGTGATCCACCTTCAACAGTTAGGATCGACTTCTGCAGTCAAAACACCAAAGATATGAAATGGAGAGTTGGACTGACTCTTGGGAGCACTCACGAAAGAAGCATCAACAAGAAACCAAACAAGACAAGAATGAATGGAAAAATTGAAGGAAAAAAAGGTTGAATTCCTGACTAAATGTAGGATTTTAACAAAGACAGTCATACCAGGACCAGATGAGACCGACACTAAAAAACCATTGGAGAAAGCATACCAACTATTTGAAAGCATCGTGTCGACCCTTCAAGCACAACTACAAACCAAGAAAGAAGAGAAAAAAGAAGAAACATCCATGTTATTAATACAACAGTACACAACATTTTCAGAAGCACACAAGGTATTACAAGAACATCTGGAAGAGTCAGTTATTACAGAAGAAGTACTGTGCAGCTGGTACACCCATTATGGCCAAATCTTTCAACATGCTTGAGAAACCCATGAACATATCAAGAAACTAGAAAATCAATAGGGTCTTTACAAAGCAATGAATATCATAATACAGTGACCAGATTGTATTGGAAATAACGAAACTAGAGAAGCTAAAGAGGCAATCTCATCAATGGGTAAACCAGGCTCTTTCCAGCATCAACAAACTGGACACAATTTGTCCATAAATGAAAATATTGAAGGACACAGCAGATGAAAAAGCCCAATTTTTGGGGCCCGACATGAATAATATTATAAAACTATCAATTCAGTATAAAATGGTGACTCTATCTAGCCTTACCACCTTAACCATAAACATTTAGAGAGATCTTCACAATTGGGAAGATTTTCAACACTAACTGGCCATTTTGGTAGAATTTATAATTGAAGTATGTGTACAGAGGAAACCATATATTAGACTGCACATCCCATGAATATAGAACAATGAAAAGGAAGCTACTTGAGGCAGAGTTTAGTACATCCCCTGTTTCTTTGGGACAAAGAAATATTTTGTTCCTGGGGAAGATGTTGGAGGAGCTATTTGGTGAGCTGACTAGTCGAATTAACCGACTAATCGGAGATTAGGTTGGCCTCCAAAAATCATGTCAGTTGACCGAAATGACAAGTAGTTACTCATAATCGTTTTGTAATCATATATAATCGGTTGTTGATCCAGTTAAGAATTGGGTTCAGTTTTGTATATGTATGGACCCTCATAATATACTCTGTTATTCTAATATTTGTTTTTATCTCTTGTCTCTATATGTTTATATGATTCTACATGTGTATTATTGGTAGCCTTATGTGATCTGTGAGATTGCAACACCAACTGACATTCTTGATATTTCACAATAAACAACGCTATGTTGGCATTTAACTTAGGCAAAAAAAAGTGTTTCTTAACTGGGGATATCATCTTTTGATATCCTAGATGCCCCGAGTAGGGTGTCTGATAAAATTCCATGAGGATGCTGGACCTAATGTCCCCTCCTTTCAGAACATACAATCTTTGTTTGGACCACGACAGTCTAGTTTCATCTACCTTGTACTCTTTTTGTTGATGAAACAACCTATCCTCTTGGACCTTCTTGAGGATTTCAACATAGAAAGGGTCAACTATGTTAGTTTCCCTAATCCTCTTGTGTAAATCCAGATCGATTTGACTTAAATTCACCTCATATAACATATGAGCTCATTAGCTTAAAGCATCAACAATTTTATTCTCCTTGTGCTTTATATGCTTTAACTCAAAATGTTACTTGCTAAGGAAAACCAACCATATGGCCTGCCTGGCATTTAGATCCAGTTGCTGAAATAAATAATTCAGACTCATAATCTCTATTTTCACAAGAAATTTCTTCCCAGTGAGGTAGTGCCTCCACATAATCAAGGCCTGGATGATGGCTGCTAACTCAAGATTATGTGTGGGGTAATTTTGTTCATCTTCCTTTAACTTATGTGATTCATAATAGATCGCGCAACCGTTCTGCAAGAGAACTCCTCTAAGTCCTTCCTTGCTTGCATCCGTGCAAACAATGAAATCCCCATCAGGTTCTGTAATTCGTAGTATAGGTGCAATTGTCAAAAGTTGTTTAAGCTTCTAAAAACTTTCCTCACACTTAGTCATCCATAAGAAATTCTTCTCCTTCTTCTGCAAAGAGGTCATAGGACAAGTTATCCTCAAAATGTTCTTAATGAACTTTCGGTAGTAATCGTCTAATCCCAAAAAGGACCTAATGTCTGTTACACTAGTAGGGGTAGGTCAATCCTCTATGGCTTTAATATTTTCCGAGTCCATGGCTATCCCATTCTCAGAGATGATGCGACCCAAGTACTGTATTTTTGGTTTGTAAAAATAGCATTTACTAAACTTGGCGTAGATTTGGTGTTCTTGTAACACCTGTAGTACTATGCATATATGCTCCTTATGCTCCTCTTTACTCTTAGAGTAAACTAGGATTCCTTCTATAAATACCAATACAAATTTATTCAGGTATTTACTGAAGATATTGTTCAGCATACATATAAATTTCATGGGTGCATTGGTCAACCTGAATGGCATTACTACAAACTCATAGTGGTTGTATCTTGTATGAAACACAGTTTTATGAATATCCTCGTTGCGGATCCGTACCCGGTGGTATCCATACCATAGGTTGATATTGGAAAAGATATTGGCTCCTCCTACATGATCAAAAATTCATTGATCCTGTGGAGTGGGTATCAATTCTTAATGGTCTTCTTGTTAAGTAGGCGGTAATCGATGCAAATCCGCATTGCACTATCCTTCTTATTTACAAAAAGTATCATTTCTCCCCAAGGAGACACACTAGGTCAGATATATCCCTTCTCAATCAACTCTTGCAACTACAACTTGAGCTCTACCAACTTTGGTGTGCTCATGCAGTAGGGGTATTTTGAACCCAAAACTGACCCTGGTGCCAATTCTATTGAAAAATATAAGTCTCGTTTCGATGGTAATCCTGGTATCTCCTTAGGAAATACATATGTAAAGTCTACAAGAACTGGAAAGTTCTCAATGTGTTGTTCTCTTTCAGCTACTATGTCCTAGATGTTCACTGTGAATAGTTTGCAACCCTTCCTTATGCACTTCTTTTCTTGTAAGGAAGATATTTTCCTTACGGAAACCTTCTTAGGTATGCCTTGAATCTTTAACTGATTCCCTTGGATATTTGTACACAATAATGACTTGTGTAGAAAATCAAGCATGACATGGTGTTGTTCCAACTAGTCCATGCCGACAAGTACATCATACGATCCTAAGGGTAAAATGTTCATATTTACCCTAGAATGGAACCTATTCATGTTTACCTCACAATCTCTAGCTATTTCAGAAACCTTTCATTTTGTACCTATGGCTAATTGCACCAGCAATGGTTTCTCATGTTTAACTTTGTCTAGTTTACACGAATAAAAATTTTTAGGCAATACATAGCTTCGGAAAGCACCGAGATCAATCAATATTGAAATAGAAGTGTTGTAAAGCTTACCTTATATCTCAACCATAGTAGATTGATGGTCTGTCTGTTGGCCATCCAAGACTGTATAAATCCTTGGTGTTCCAGCTATGTCCTCTACCCTTGGTTCTTCCTGTAAATTGTGCAAGACTCCATTGGTATTTTTATTATAGTCTCGGGAATAAAGGGGCCATTGTCATTTCTAGCATTTGATTTATAGTGGGGAAACATTGGCTCCCCCATTCATTGATAATTTGTTGGCATTTGGTGCTGGTACATATGGATTTGTACCTATCTTGTTGAAGTTCTTATTGGATGGAAAACTGTTGTTCTATTTTTTGTAAGGTGGTGGGTTGAAACCCTATTTGCGGTTGTCTAATAATATTCTCGACCTGTCTCGACTTCTGTTGATGTTTTCTTGCCTCAACTATCCATGCTCATAGAAAATACTATATTTTTGTAGGGTGGTTTCCAGAGTTTTAGGCATGTTAAATTTAATTCTCTCTCGAAAATTGGGAGCAATACACCCTAAAAACTATTGTATTTTCACCTTCTTGTCCTTTATGTAAGGTACATAGTGTAACAGATCCAAAAATATGTTAATGAAAGCATCCATGGTCATGGAACCCATCCTTAACTCATAAATTCTTTCACCTTCATGTCGAAGAATATTTCAGACATGTATTTCTCCTAAACAATTATGTGAAAGTTACTCCATCTAATTTCCTTTACTGTATTGTTTTTTGTGTGATTTAGGTCTCTCCACCATCTAGCTACTTTTCCATTTACATTATAGATGGCTAGATGGGATTTATTCTCACTTGAGTAGTTTTGTACTCGAAAATATTGTCTCATACCAAGAAGCCATTCTTCAACTTTCTCCCCGGTGTTCATCTCTCCTCCATAGGTTGGGGATTTTATCGTCTTGAACTCTCCATGGAGGTTGTCATCATTCCTATGTTTATTTTTGTAACAAGAAAGGGAATTATCACTAGAAATATTGTGATAATATCTTTTTGGAGATTCAGGTGTATGTTCTTCTTTTCCTTCTTCTTTTGGGCTACTGGTCCTTTTATGATAAAACTCTTTCTTGAACTTGTTGGTTGAATGAGTAGGTTTTCCATGCGGGCTTCCTCCCATCATGTTCCTCAGTAATGTTTCATTAATTTCTTGCTCCTCTTTTCTTTCATTCATATTATCATCCTTGAAACTCTGCAAGTCTTCTTGGAGACTTTGTATGGTTTTCAGTATATCAGAATTTAATTCAACCACCAGTTCTTCTTCCCATGTGGGGGTATTCATTTTTTCCTTGTTTGTTGTTGTCTTATTCAGTGTTCATGATATGAACTATTCTTTGAAACCTGCAATTTAAAAAATTTAATAACAAGAAACTTATGGTTAATTAACAAAATTTCATCATACATAATTTATTTCTGCAACGAATGTTTGGCACACCCATTAGGTCTCTTAGTGTTGAAACTAGGCTTTGATACCACTTGTAATGTTCTCAAAATTTGAAAATAAAAAAATTTGTGTAGGCTAGTTAAATGCTACCTATCATGGACATTAGTTTATCTTCTTATAGAATTTTTCTATCATTGATTACTAGATCTAAGTGTCGTAAGTTGTCTTTCCTTCTCTATGCAATTTCTTATGTACTGTTGATATGGCTATGCACTATGGTTAAGTTACTTGGATTTGTTATATGATTACTTTGTTGTTTTTTAGTATTAACATACATTTACATATACTGGTTCAGTTATGTCTTACATCCTATTTATCTGTTTAGTACTTCGTTTATAGTTTTATTTATTAAAATTTCTAACTTGCCTTTAATTGTCAAGGGGTGGAGTGACAGGGTTTGTATCCCTTAAGGGACCATTCAGAGAGGTAAAAAGGTTCCTCTTTCTTTTGTGGGGTTTACTTATTTCTTTGCAAACTGATGTGAACTTCCGTTGTGGTGCAGGTTACCTCGTCGATGGATTCTATCTACGACAGTGAAACGTAACATCCTATGGCTTGATATCTATGCTTATGCTATCGTATGAATACCGAATATAAGAGGACTAAAATCCTTACCTAGATTTTCCTGGTTTCTATGTTTACGCAGAGTTGAAAGTGTATGAACTAAATATTTATGGTCGTCATTATTATTATGTATTGAGTTGATGATATTTTTATCCACTTAATAAACAGTTTATAACATGTAATATTTAAAGTGAAAATCCTAGGCTTAAGTCTTGATTTAAGTGTTAAGGAAAACTATATGATAAGTCTTTGGAAAGACTATGGGTTATGTATAAACCTTTCATGGCATATTTCATATTCCATAAAACTATGGATTAACAATAGAAAAGAGGTTTTTGTTGAGGGTTTAGTGATACTACGAATTCCTTATGGGTTGAACTATGGAGAAGTGGGTAATAATTTTGTTGATAGTGGAAACTAGGGTGGTGCATTTATGGCTCCTTGGGAAGAGTGGGAAACGAGCCTCAAACGTTGGCTTCATCATTTGAGTGATTCATTTGGCTCTTCTGGTGGTATGCATGGTTTTTTCTTTGTGTGTTTGATTTTGCAAGTGACAGAGTGATTTGGACACCCAACTTGTTGCTGGCTCTATGGACTGTCTACGTAACCCTTTAACGGGTAAGCCCTATGAAACAACATAGGATTTTACCTATGTGTTTGTGTGTGACAGAGTGTTGCACTCTGGTTTGGGAGGGTTTATCTCTATGTATTTTTTATTCATAGGCTTTAATACTTGGTTTGGGGCCTTCATAAGGTTTTGTGCATCCAAGAGATGCGACTGTATTCGACTTGTTTCTTGAAGTTCCAAATGTAAAAAAAATTGGGTGATTCATGTCTATCTAAATGGGGACTTGAATCTATAAAATAGGTTTTGGTTTGTAAAAATTTCATATGGGTTGATATTTTAATGGAAACATGTTGTGTTTGGACTTATATGAGGCAAAATATTTTCCATTACAGTGCCATTTCTTTCAATGGAACTATGTAACTCGTTCATGTATTAATTTATTGTTTATGTATTAAATTTGTTGAAGGTATGGTTTGTTATCATGACTCGGTTTTATTATTGCGATCTTTAGTTTGGAATACCGCTTACACATATGGTTTCTACGTTTTTCAAGGTTGTGAATGTAAGCATTAATAGTGGGGTTTAAATCATTCCTTCTCAGAATTTATATCGGTTGGGTATTATTAATTGTTGGTTGTGGGCTAGGGTTTCTCCTCACGACCATGATCTTGGCTTGACCTTTGGGGTGAATACGCAGTCGTTGAATAGTGTTTGAATTAATTATCTATGTGTTTTGGTTCTTCTAGTGTATTTCATATTTGGTGTAAGTTGGGTTTTATGTTGAAAATTTTGTGGGAAGCATGTAAAGCGAACCCTTTATAATGTTAATACGTTGGTGTTTTAAAATTGATACCTACATGATTTGATTCCTGGGCATGTATTCGATGGATTTTTCTTTGTAATAATACAAGCCTACAGGATTTAATCCTGGGCTTTCCTAATGCTTGGACTCGTGTCTTAACGTAGCGTTATGGTTTTGGTTTCATAATCCTACAAAATTCGATCCTGGGTTGTTCTAACGCTTGGAATGGTGTTTAACACGGCGTGTATATTTTTTCTTTGGAAATGATGCTGACAGGATTCAATCCTAAGTTTTTAAATGGATATCTTGGTTAATGAATTGGTTTATATTATGTATATAATTGATTCTTGGTGGTTGATTTAATATTTTTTGCGAATTTGCAAATGTTTAAGAATCAACATAGAAATGGTATTTGAACTATGTTTTAAGTTTATTAACAATGTTTATGCTATATTTGTATATATTGGATTTGATGGATGAAATAATGATAAGCGTGCTGACAATATGTAATATTCCAGCAGTGGAAAAAGGTATAGTTGTATTTAAAGAGAGATAATTGTGTTTTTGTGTATTTAATTAGTTCTTTTGGTTGAGAGTTTATTGGTTATTTTTTAAAATGATTTAATCCTAGTTTGGAAATATTCAACATAGAGTTTT
Source organism: Pseudotsuga menziesii (assembly GCA_001517045.1). Lineage (NCBI taxonomy): Eukaryota > Viridiplantae > Streptophyta > Pinopsida > Pinales > Pinaceae > Pseudotsuga > Pseudotsuga menziesii. The sequence goes on along the minus strand of LPNX011190709.1, from coordinate 882,830 downwards.
GACCTCTGGTCTGTTGGTTTTATAAATTTGTTTATCTGTATGTAAAATATATTTTACTTTTGTTTTTAAGTTTGAACAATAACTAGGAATCTAGCTAAATTTAAGTAATATAGACTCTATTATAAAAATACACCGTCTAGAGAAGACTAAAAATACAACATGAAAGATGGAAGAGTAATGCAGAAATAATAGAAACTATATTTTCCTATGGTTTTGAAAACTGATAAAAGTATATGTGACAGTATAAAATCAATAATAAGAATAAAATATACATTTTCCTAAGTAGACAATCATGGTTAAGAAAAAAAACAATCTTGTAGCAATAATTCTTATGTCTAGGGTTTGTATGAATATGTAAACTAAAATAACCCTAGTTGTTCTTTTAAGTTTATGTAAATATAACCTATCTACAACAGGCAAATAATATTCATATTTTCATTTCATACTTTAATCCCATCATTTAAAAGGAAAACTGTATAAACTATAAGGAAGATAAAGAAACCTCATACTTGCAATTTGAAGCTACTTTAATGGCTGAAAATCCTGCACACTTAAACACACAACATTAACAAGGACACAGATAGTTCTGACCTCTATCCAATTAACCAAATAACTTGGGAACTACCACATTCCACTTAAACATGACCCAAAATTGTTCATGGTTTCAATCCGGATCCCCTCGAGATGGTTCCAATATGTAAGTAACTTAAAGCTCCTAAGGTAAGTCTTCCCTATCTAGGATAACAAGTTCTATACCAATTGGCTTTTCCTCTTGGTAAAAATGCTCTCCAAGAACTCTCTTGAGAATAGTCAGGTAGTATAGATGGAAAATCAAAAAGATCCCCAAGCCTTCCTTTGGAATGGGTCTTTATACACAGACTTTAGGAAAAGGGGCGGTTAAATCAAGAATCATTTGTTTTCGTGAAATAATCATTTTTACTTAATTTAGGTGAATTTAATATTTATTTAATTTAACTTAGGAACTCTTTGACTAGTTCCTATTTTGACTCTTTTAAGTATTTAATATTCAATTAATATTAGTAATAAATAATAATACACTAGATTCTTACATTATTATTCATAGTTACTAGTATTGATACATATGCTTACTCTTTTCTTCACATTATATATAAACTATATATACATTTACCATTGTTAACATTTTTACTTTAGGTATCATATAGCATGATCCTCAATCACATTATACTTTTCTTTTTAGCTTATAGCCACTTCTTATTAAGGCCTTCAGGTAGGGGTTAGTTCAACTAGTTTAGGAAACTCTAAACCTCCTTGCATGTTGGATTACCTCGTATAACATGGTATTTCTTCAGTACTTAATGAGATACAAAAATTCAAAATTTCATTTAATCACTTAAAAATAAGTAAGATGAGATCAATGTTTTATCAGAGTCATTTTCACTCAACATATTAATTTTTCAGTAAATCCTAGCATTTATGCAGAGCCCATACTCAATGCTAAGAAACAAGGAGTTACAACTTAGTGCAATTCTAGAGCTCCTCGCTCAACACTAAGGCTAGGATGTATTTGTAGGATACACCTTGGTATACAATGGAAAAGGATCTGATGTTCCAGAGATTATGCTCGAACTAAACTTGGAATGCTCTAGGGATTATTCCAAACACTTCCAATTCTTATCCTTTCATGTGCTTCAGAGCTTCATGCTCAACACAAATGTTTCATAACTCATGTGCTCCAGAGCTTCTTTCTCAACAAAAACATAAAATACTCATGTGCTCCAAAGCTTCTTGCTCAACAAAAACATAAAATAATCATGTGCTCTAGAGCCTATTTCTCAACACAAAAATTAAATACTCATGTTGACTAGAGCTTCTCACTCATCACAAACATCTCATCAATTATGTGGTTCAGGGTCCACGCCCAAAACATGAAATCATATACATAAAAATATATGCATTTGTCTTACTCCCAATATATCAAACAAATCATCATTCTAATGTGAAGTGGGGTATTGTTCCCAAAATACAAAATATAATATCAAAATAACCTCACATGTAATGGGACTTATTCCCATAAGTGTTAGGTCAAAAATTTGGTATATTACACTAGGGCTTTCTCTAATGGTTGTAGACCCACAAATTTCTCGATTAGGGCATGATCTTGCATTTGCTGAATACGCTCCCTCAACTTAGAGGATCAAAATTTCATATTAGGAATTTCAGAGGACCCATTCATGCATTTCCTAGGTTTTTGATTGAGAAAGCTACCCTTTCGGGTCGAGCCAACGTCTAGGGGGATCGATATGTCCTCGACCTGTAAATCTGGAGGATCCGAGACTGGAGGAAACAGCCTGCTCCCCCCTGCATTTTCTGCCATTCATTTACCAGACCTTCTGTCTCCATATCCAATCTATTCATTCAAGGAACCAAAACATCCATAAATAACCTACATTATCTGTCTACTTTTCATGTTACTAGACTTGATGTTTCTAATTGGAAAATTCCTTCTTTGTGTACTTTATTTGATTCACTAAAAAGGGAGCAAGAAAAATTGATCCAAATGGGTTCTATTAAATATTCCAAGAGAAATAATGGTTTTCTCATGTTTCAAGGAAGTAAGAATACCAAATCCAAAGAAAAAAAACTTCTGAAAGAGAAGAAGCAAAAGTTAGAAATTGAAGATGAAAGGTCAAATCCTACTAATTAAGATTCAATGAAGGAGGTTAAGAATAAAGGGAGAACATCCAAGTTTTATTATTGCAGAAAGGGATTTCATTTAGAGAATAAATGTCTCAATAATAATATGCACATCATGTCTCAACTTCTTGAGAAGCACATCATCGAAGTTCTAGATGAGCTAGAGAAGCTTGTTGATTATTCATAGCACTATCATAGTGCGTAGTTCCAAGGTGATATAAACTATTTCGTGAGTAAAATCCTTTCCTCATGTATCTAATATAGATTCATTTTTTGATATATTAGAATAGAAAATATCATATCCTTTCTTTGATAATCCTCCTATTACTCTCCTAGATTCATCTCTCAATAATTGTGAATTTTCCCTAGATCCTGACTTGTCTTTAAGCAACTCTTCCTCACTTCATAATAATTATGATTTAGAAGCGTGTTTGCAGGATTATATACATGTCATGACATCATCAATACCAGCATCCATATAATGTATGATACCTCTAAATAATCCTAATATTATGCAAATACCAAGTTAACTAGTCTATTCCCCATTGTTCTCTTATGCATTCTTACTTATATTTCATGGTTTGAAGTCTTTCCTATATTTCAAAGGTTGGTTATCCATGAAATTATTCATGTTTGTACTTATATTCCACATGTTTTCTGTTTTTTATAAACAGTTATGATTCATATATCAATTCCATTCATCATTCTTATTTTTACACTTGTCAGTTTTCCCCAGTTGCTCATAGTTTTCGTAGTTGATCCCTATATCCTCATGGAGTAACTAAATACTTTGTATTTTATGTCACATATGCTAATTTTTCTGATATACCAGAGTTTTAATAGCCTCATATCATATCTGGGAAGGTTCTACATCATATTGGAAGAATGGCATGTGATTCACGTCACAATTTTGCAGTTATTCAGGGAATTGAGTTTATAACAAATTGTCTTAATTTTTGTACTTTTTGGGAAGGAGTATGCATAGATATATTTTCCATTTCATTTTTTTTGCATATAATAGTTTTTTAGAAGCAATAATCATTCATATAATGCTCCTACTTCATCAATTGATGAGATATCAGGATCCCCTCTACTTCTTTCTTGCAGATTCTACACTTTAGCAGATGATCATGGAGTCTACAAGCCTCATCATAAATTATTTCACCAAAATTAGTTCATTCAGCTCATTCAAGTGAATATAAATATATTTTGAATACAATTTGTTCAAATTTTGTTCCTTTTCCTTTCTTGAGGCATGATTTTCTCCATGTGCTTTTTCCTATTTCCTCTCTTTTCTGGACATGAATAATTGTAAAGGGTGACCATAGCCTTATTTTTGGTCCCTATATATACCTATATTTTTTACATACCATCATAAATGTAGACTTAAAGGGGGTGTGGGAATATAATAAACCCACTTCATAACTTAGGATAAAATATTTAATCAATTTTGAATAATTTTCTACCCACTAGCGTAAGATAGTTGGCATCCACTTGCACTACAAAGTCAACACTTGCCATATATACCCCAAGAATGATTTAATTCTAATTTTGGTTTGATATTGACCACTTTATTGACTCCCATAATTAATAACTATGCTTTCTTCCAAATTCTTCATTATTATGCTTTTATCCATCTTTTTGTGGATAAGGTAAAGCTAGTCAACTAGGAAACTTATATATTTTGTTTCCAACCCATCCTACATGATTTTATCTCCATTTTATAGGATTAGCATGTTTTCCATAATTCTTGACAACTCACTCGTTATTTTTCTAATTAGTGAGGTTCTTGACTGATTTGAAAAGTGCTTTAGCTACCTATGGGGGTTTATCATATTTAGTAAGTATATATTTCTGAGCTTAATGAGTTGTCTCCAATACAACCCGATTTTAAATATGAGGGATGTACTATTTATGTGCACTATTATTCATCATTATTAAATGGAAGGATACACTCCAATACTCATCTCTTCATTCATGTGATTCAGTCTCTTTTCTTCTCTCTAATTTTCTTGTGTATGCTTGTGATAATTATCTTAGTAGCAAGATATGTTTCTAGTGATTCTTCTTAGCATATTTAGTCATCGAATTGGAGTTTCCATTTATACATGGTAATTGAGCATTTTAACACTATGATCCAATTCAACTTGGAGACTCAACGTTGTGGAAATTACAGAGACTAGAGGGAGATAATGGAAGAGGGGGTGATAGTTATGTTTCCTACTACATTCCCCCCTAATTAATCCATTTCCAATATAGTTAGTGAGAAGTGGGTCACATAATGGGAATTCTATAGAGGGATATTCACACTATTAGAAGAAACCTTGGGAAATGGAAAGAAAAAGAAAAACACGAGTAGGTGATGGATCAGGGGTATCCCTTCTCCAAAATGATATGGAATCCCAATAGGACAAATATGCAGAGATGGAGTAAAAAATTGCTATGTTGGAAACAAAGGTCACTTAGTTTCATATTCAACTCAAGGAAAAGGAGGTGATGGAAGGATACACATCGCATCTAGAAGCACACTATCAGAATTCACAGTTCCCCCAGTCCCAGACCTGAATGGCCACATGTATTTAGTTTACTTTTAAATTATTTTGTTGTTTACTTTTAAAACATTTTTTTAGAATAAGGATTAGTATCAGGACTATTAGAATTTTATTAGATATAAATATAATATAAATAGGCTTAGGGCAGTAGGAGGAATATTATGGTATATGACCTAACTAACGTTTTTTTAAATTGAGCTCTGTAATGGGTGAAAACCCTCATTTTGTCTTAAATATAAATCATGCTCACTCTTGTCAAAAAAAAAAATTGTATCACACATATAACATGCATATGTTAAAATTGTTGTGCCATTTAGATCTTCAAGCAACGAGTCCAAGAATGATTATTGTAGTAAAAGGAGAATGAAGGTACACACTAAACTAAACAAACCACATAAGAAATGAATGAGTATAGCTCAAATAATTACAATATCATTGCCATTAATCAATCTGGTGTTACAATAGTTTACATAAGGAAGAATTTGAATACATTATGGAGGAATTCGAATCTACCAACTGGATGTGACTATACCTTACTGAGTAGCTAACTCAAGATGTCTCAATCAATATTGGAGTCCAAATAGATAACTCCATATGTCTAAAAAACTCACACAACCAGTAATAAACAGTTAACTCAGTCTAACTGAAGTGGTAGGTTAGCAAAGACTCCTAATCCACATGCAACCATGCATAACTAGCGCTAACTGAACTGATTTTTATCTAATTGAATGTAACTGAAAATTAACTAAGTTTAACTAGTTCCAAATCCAACTTATTGAAGGATGTTGGTGTCAGGACATCCACTAGCTCCTAAAATGTAGGGATTGGCCTAGGATGCACCTAATATGATGCATGCAAGTGCAATCAGTGGAAGATAGCCTATAGCAGTGTTCCCCACACTCTATTAACTGGAACATGTGGCCCCATTATGCCATGTCGACCCAATGGTACTAGTGGAAATAATTAATTAATTACAAATCCTAAGTTAGGATAAATTAATCTAATCGATAGTTTGGTTAAGGGAGGATTCTAAATCCTAACACCCCCCTAAATGCTAACTTGGAGAACTGTGGACCCTCGAAACAAGGCCATAAGTCACCCATATACAATCTAAAATATATAATTATACTTAATACAACCAAGGAAACAAGGGAAAACCTCATGGGACCCCCCCCCCCCCTCTCAAGATAAGTAGAAATCAGGAAATACAAGTTAAAAACTTGCAAAATATTTTGTTGCAATTTACAGCGCTATGCAGCAACAAAGCAGTCTTCTGGTTCTTCTGTGTAGCAACATCTTGAGTCTGTGCATGTGAACCTCTGAATCCAAACAAATTCTTATGACTAGAGGAATAATCCTCTTTGGAAGAAGAATAATGTACTCAACTGAATCAGAAATATAAACAGTTGCACGATGAAAACTGGACCCATGTAGAGCAGTTGAAATCAAATGATGAGAGAGCAAAGGTTATTGAGAATTTGAACCATGTGAGGGACACCCAATAAAATGATATATGGAATCCTTGAACATCAATCCATGTGAGGTAAAATCAGCCCCAAGTGTTAGGAGCAAATGTCCAGGAAGATGAAGAATGTCTCCAACTTTACTAGTTTTGTGAGGAGATGAGCATCTGATCAAATAGATAGGTAGAAAATCCCTGGGACTGTGGAGAGTGGATTCTTGAGCTCCATAATCTGATATAGCTTCAGAAATAAACAATAATTCACAAAATCTGATATCAGCAAACTCATAAGAGAGAACTAACATTGAATCCTCATCAACAAAATTGAAGGAGACTTGCAGTGCTTGATTTGTCACACCAAAATTGATGAAACCAGTTACAAGAAATACTGAAATCTATTCAATATTAAAACCTGAACCAAATATTAACAGATCAGAAAATAAATCATATCCATATAGGTTCATATTAGATCCAAAATTGTGTTCCACCGAGATGGTAGATGCACAATTTTCTCCTTCTTCAAAATTCTGATTTTTGGTGCATGCAATCTTGTAGGAATTTACTGGAATCTCTAGATTAATGAGAGTGAAGGATCACTCCTATAATATGATATTATTTCCAAAATATACATGTTATTACTTATCTACACACCAACAACATCATTGGAGATAGAGAAATCAAATTCCTCTTCCTTTTCTGAAACAATCATCGATAAACTATGCACAAAATTTAAAGAATCACTGGAGAATTTTCGCAAAGAATAGAAGGAGAATTTTTATTCAAAAATAGAGATTTGAATGTCTTATTATGTATTAGCCATGTGAGGAGATGAGATATCAAATATCTCATATACTTCTGGACCAGTAGGAGAAGGAATCACTCCAAGGAGACTTTCTTCAGTTCAAATTGACTGTAGGGAAAATTTTGCTTCTTCTTCATCTTCAACAATTTGCTTTCGTGTACAAGAGGGAATGAAATAATCATGATGGATTTTATTTGAACCTCTCTCAACATTTCATATTTTAGATTCATCTCCCATATTACGCTAGGTCCTCCTGATAGATGGAAAGTGATGAAGGATCTCCTGGAGACAACCATGTGGTTGGATGATCCAGAATCTGTAAATAAGCCTTTGATGGAGTGAGGCTTGAATGAAAGAATCTCTCATATTATTTAGTCTGATCTTCATCATCAGACATATCTGCACCTTATGGAAGGGAAATATTTTTTTGTACACATAGAGCATTCAACTGGCCGAGAGTCTTTTTCATGCATGAGTCTTTTGGATGAAAACCCCTCATAAAGTAGCGACACTTTTTCTTTTCAGACTTCTTTTTATTAGAGCCAGAGGCTCCTTCAGAAGTATTCTGATTCTCTTTAGGCTCCTTCCCCTTAGGTCTCAGTTTATCTTATGCTTTGGTAGAGTTTGTCACTAGGACAGATTGATCTTTGGAAGTCTGGATGACTCCCATCCAAATCAACTTCTCTTGCTCTTGTATTAAGGACTCGAGAAAGGAATCAAGTGAGGGAATTTTCCAGCCGAGAAAGGAATCCCTTTTGGAATGAAATATTGAGACAAATACAGAATACTCAAAACCAAGTTTGTTGAGAATGGAGAGCACATTTTTCTCATCCTTTCTTTGTATTCTACATTATTTGCATTGGAGTGCAAGAGACATTAATTTAGTAAAGAATTGTTGTACCATCTCAAAACTGCTGGGATGTAAGGCTACCCATACATTCTCCAGGAGGTGTCTCCAAAGCTCATATTTTCTTCCAAACAAGTCTTCAAGCTTCTCCCAAGATTCTCTATGTATCCTCAAACCTTCAAGGTGGATGAGAATATCTCTGGATATATGAGTGCATAGATAACCTAAAGCTTCATCTAAGCGGTTTAGAAACTTGCTCTTCTCAAATGGCTGATGGGGCGCAACCTTCCTTCCAAGTATTATCCCATAGTAGCCAAGCTTACACAAGGCCAGCTGCATATCTTCCTTCCAATCAATGTAATTTAATGGTGTAAGGATCCGAGGAGTAGAAGGTAGAGAATCCATAATTCTCCTGCAAGAAAAACAAAAATCTTCACAAAAGCTACGTAGCACCTGTAGATTTTCACTGCAAAACACTAAAACATTAAAACTATGTTAGAATCATTCTTTTACTCTCAACATGAAGACTTTAATAGGGTCTGTCATGCCCACACTACCACTCTGAATAAATTCAGAGGAAGCAAGACAATCTTGGGGACTTCTGTGGAAACCCAGCTACTTCTGGTGTTTAATGGAAGAAACAAACATGAAGCCTTCCTGAGATGGATCTGAAACCATGTTAAAGTTGTTGTACCATTTATATCTTCAAGTGATGAGTCCAAGAATTATTATTGCAGTAAAAGGAGAATGAAGATACACACTGAACAAAACAAACCACACATGAAATAGATGAGTATAACAAAGATAATTATAGTATCATTGTCATTAATCAATCTTGTGTTACAATAGTTTACATAAGGAAGAATTCGAATCCATTAGGGATGAATTCGACTCTACCAACTGGATGTGATTGTACCTAACTAACTAGATAACTCAGATGTCTCAATCAATATCGGAGTCCAAACACCTAACTTTAGATGTCTAAATAAATCACACAATCAGTAATAAATAGTTAACTCGGTCTAACTCAAGTGGTAGGTGAGCAAAGGTTCCTAATCCACATGCAGCCATGCATAACTAGCACTAATTGAATTGATTTTGATCTAACTAAATGTAGCTGGAAACTAAACTTAACTAGTTCCAACTCCAACTGACTGAAGGAGGTTGGTTCTGGAACTCCCAGTGGCTCCTAAAATGTTGGGATTGTCCTAGGAGGCTCCTAATTTGATGCATGCAAGTGCAGTCAGTGGAAGATAGCCTCTAGAATTGTTCCCCACACTCTAGTAACGGGTACATGTGTCCCCATGAGCCCATGTGGACCAGGGATGATTTTAAGGAACCATACTTATTTAAAAGTGTATAATTGTTGGCGAATCTGATCGATTCTTAAAATTTCAAATATAAAATGTTTGGCGATATTTTTCTAAAAATATTTCAAATTTTAAGGATTTTATATCATTTATATAATAATTTGGCGATTTTTAGAGTGAAAAAATTTTACTCCGTTAAAATTGGGCGAAATAGGGCTTCAAAAAATGCAAATTAGCGAATCTTTTTTTGGAAAAAAACATGGAAAAATAGCCCATGGGCTAAATTTCTCCCCTAAAATTATCCTTGATGTGTACCAAATGGTAATTAATTAAAAATTTCCTAAGTTAGGCTAAATTAATCTAATAGAAATTTTGGTCAAGGGAGGATTCTAAATCCTAACAGCATAAACAAGAATAAAACAAAATCATTGCACATTCAAATATAAGAAATTACTTTTTTTAACAAACAATATCCAAGCAACTAGTTGTGTAAAAGGGATTTTCCACCCAACTTTAGGTATCAATAGCAGATACCACCCCCAAGCTAGGCTATGAGGAAACAAGGGCGAAGGAAACAACTACAGGTTTCTCTCTCTCATCTCACAACCCATTTATTATCATGCTTATCCAAACTTCCAACCTACGACCATCTATGGGGATCTCGCTTAATTATCCCATCCATCGCACTCTTATATACTACTCAACACAACACAAGGAAAGTATTTCCCCTTTATTGATCCATAGTTCCCTCAAGAAATACAACCCTTACATAGCTTACTAGCGTGTGAAGAAAGACCCCAACATGTTGTAAACTGATGGAAAACCTCTTATAGCATTAATGCATGGCTTTTGAAGCATTTAGGAGATAAAAAAACTCAATGGGTAAAGGTTCCTATCTTTCCCAACCTCTATTCTCACATATCACCATCTCTTATCCCTCAAATATGTAATTTTCCTTCACAATATTGAATTTTTAGTTAATGCATAGTTTGGTGATGGTAATCGAAATGAAATGAGTAGCAAAGGAAAAACCCTACCTTTTGTAAAATATAATGGAAAAATAATCTTGAGAAAAATGGATTAAAGATTCTTAACAAAAAAGATGATAGGATGGGGACGTACCAATCTCTCATATGCCCCATTTCCTCTTACCCTCTAGTGGAATCATAGTCTCTCTATTTCTCTTTATGCATCCATCTTCGACCATTTTATTATTTTTCCAGCATAATATTTGCATAGCATTTGAATTAGCACGCAAAGCTAATCACATGGTCCATATAGAAATATTTCCATTATAGATGTCTATCCAGTCACTAGTTGGGCCTTGGACTTGAGCTTCACATTTGAAATGCATACTAACATATTTACATCATTAACATAATTTGACTTAGTATATTTCATGTCAAAACTAAAGGTATTTCATAATCCTCCAACATAATGACCTATTTTATTAAAGGGTATTGTTCTTAGGTTGATTTTCATCTATCTTGCGTCACTCTGACACATTCTATTTATTTGAAATCTAATTATTTTACTTCCTGATTCACCTCAAACCAATCCTTTCCTCATGGTAATATGTAGGAGAGGCTTTAATTTATGAGGATTCTCCTCATAATGTGAGTAATCCTCATAATTTTCCTTATTGATTAACATGGTGTTTTCAATATTGTTTCTCTTTTATTGTTTTCTTCTTGTTTGTTTTAACAATATTCTTAGTATTTTCTTGTTTTCAAGTTGTTTAAGGTGATAATAAAGACTCCTTAAGGGTTGTTAATGGATTTTATATCATGGCCTCATTGTTCCCCTCATCATTTATCTTATTTTTTTAAATTTATTTCCCAATTTTTGTGATAAACTAGAACCATCATTTGTAAATGACTTTGGGAAAAACACATAAATATTTAACTTTTAAGGAAACAATAGGAGTTGTAGTATTTTCTATTAGCTTCAAAATAAGCTATAATAAAACTCAAAAGGATAAAAAATTCAAAAATTACGGGCAAACTGCAAATATTCTTTTTTGCATGGTATAAAACTCCAAGGCCTTTGTATATTTTTGTATTTTGTATATATTAAAAAAAAGAACAAATATGGGTGTGTCCTAAGAAAGGAACTTTATTTTTAGCAAGATATCTAGGTTCAAACTCCAACACCCTACATTATATTTGATCCTTTTTTTCTTTAGCTTGTTTTTAATTCAAATTATTAATATATTACAGGTTTTGCTCTTATTTTTTTCCTTTTCTTGTTTAGTGTATTGTACATATTTGAGGGTAGCACCAAATATAGACATTCCATGGTTCTACGCTCGAAATTTCATATACAATTACTTATTTATTTAATTTTTTTTAAGTAGAATTCAATTCTAGTAAAAAAGTGTAAATATATTTTTGTATTATACTAGTCATGTTATCTTTAGGCATGGTTATGGCCCTCAAGTCCTATGTATTGGAGCTTGATACATAATGTGTGTATTCAGTCACATTCATTAACCTTATACATAATTAATTAACAATTTTAGTACAACTTATACATCTAGAAAATTTAAGTAATCTCTCTAATATTTTATTTTCTTTCATAAAAGGAATTACAATCATAAAAAGGGGAGATAAGGGAGGAATTCAAATCAATATACCAATTAATTAACTATATAGTGAATAAATTTAACAACTGTAACATAAGGAGAATATCCTCTACTTACCTAATTGATGAAAATACTAACCAATTGTTGAAGTATACCTTGGCCTCTGAATAGTAACCACCTCCACTATTAGTAACAATAGTTGGGTTGGGAAACCGTGCACCTAACAAAACCCCTAGTAGAAGTTGAGGCCCATGATACCTCAACATCTAACCCTTTAAAAACCCACATAAGACCTTAGTCTCTTCCATATGAACCACGATGCGACAATCGTTTCCTCCTTAACCTCCCCCTCAAACAAATGAACACACAAACCACCAGAAAAAGCCACTCTAAACTAAAAAACTAGCAAAAATAACTAAAATAACTACCCCAAATGGTTACCTAGACTATAGCCCCTACACCTTGGTATTTCTCGCTTTTATTACTTAATTTTCTAATTTTAATCAATTTCTCAATTTTGCATGGTTGACACTACTTGTCATCTATTTACCTAATACAATTATATTATTAATTAAACTTATTTAATAACTAATCTAAATTTAATGCACATATTAACTTTTTATTTATATATATTAATTATCTTTTTTCATAATACCATATCTTCTTAATCATGCTTACACTAATGTCATTAATTAATTATCCTATTTAATATTGGAGTGTTAAAAGTTGAAATATTTGGCCCTTTTCCATGACAACATAGTATGATATATCTCGAGCTCTTTATTTTCTTTGATCATTTTATATTCCTACTTCATTATTTACTTATCTCCATCTAATAATATCTTCCTTTTCGTGTTGAAGTACTTTTTTTAATGGACTATGATGGGATCCGCCTAGGGATGTAATAGTGACATATGACTCCTTATATATAATATTATATATAAGAGTAAGATACATATTGTGATATTTAATATAATATGGACTAAGTTCAAGATGTTAATTATTATTAAATAAGGTCTTATTAAAATTAATGTGGCCTTGTTATTAATTATATTTAATAAGTTAGTGTTTAATAATAACTAACATTGTGAATATAACCACACTACATTAAATGAACTTATATTTATAGATTTTATGATTATCTCTAATGTGCACATATGAACCTAAGGAAGCTATTACATTCATAATTAGGATCTTAATCAATTCTTCTAGAATTCCTTTTGGACTTTGAATTTTTGTCACTAATCCAATTGAATTGATTATTTCTATCAGTTTTCTAAAATAGATTCTACATTAGTACATATGCACATATGCACCTAAGGAAGCTATTACATTCGTAGTTAGGATCTTAATCAATTGCTTCTAGAATTCCTTTTGGACTTTGAATTTTTGTCACTAACCCAATTGAATTGATGATTTCTACCAGTTTCCTAAAATAGATACTACATTAGTTGTTGTAAAAATTACCAGCTTATACCATTCTCTCTAGTATAATTTGTTGTATTTTAAATACTTTTGAACCTTTTCTTTCAAAAGAAAAAAATATTTTAAAAATTTAATGGTTGGAACCCATTTTTCATATGTTTAAATTTAATATTTTCTGAACATGGTGATCATTTTCTTGTATCCAGGATTCCCTGAATACAGTTGTTTATGGAGCGCATTCATAACTGTAAGTTTAATTTCTAATATGTTTGGTATGTACAACCTTTTTTTATGCAGCACCAGTCCTTGTTTGCTTAGGATGAAATTTGTTTCTACTTGATTTTGTTCATTTTTAGTAGTCTTTTCTTTTAAAATCCGATATTCCCTATCATAATTTTTAGCACTTAGGATCTGATTTTCTAGATCGAATTCTGTTGAGGCCTGAAAATTCGTAGGAAACAATAGCAAGGGATTCTCCCCAGTCAACGTTCCCAACTAGCCCGTGACTATTTGGTGTAGGGAATCCATTTGGTTTGCGGTTTGGCTACCGTAGGTCAAGTAACAAAAACAAAGGTTTTACCGGTTGCAGCCCGGTCCACCCTGTATTTTGTATTTTTTGACTTAATGTATGAAATGCAAGTGCCTAATTAACAATGCAGGGTGATAAGGATGCAGGGAGCAGTCACAACATGATGCGCAGGTTCTTACCTCTCGTCTTAACACTCACAAGCATCTACATCACATATGCAAGAATGAAGTGAACTAACTATCTACCTATCTATCTATCCCTGGGGAGCCAAAATGGAATTTATTTATGAGTAATGTGTATTGTGCACATATTATAAAGAGAAATGACAGGTAGCTGATGTTTCTTCCTACAACACATGAACGATTAAAGATATTTCAACAATCAAATAGCCAATTGTTTTATGAACAACATACATTACTCATGGTGGTAATTCCACAAAAATAAACTAGAAATCATTTAAACAAGAACATAGGTTCTAAGAGTTGGAACGATCTCACGGTTAATGGACAAGCAGCTGGAAAAACAAAATAGTTCATATTTCCGCCATCCACAGCATAATATTTGAAAGTCCCACCAATATTTCTCCAACAGGTAAACAATCTTTCCTTATTGCAAAGAGAAATAGTTATTCTTACAATATCGCTTTTCATGTCTAACTAGGAAAAATCCCCCTTTTCCCTCTAAGTCTTCTATATTTATTACAAAGGGTGAGACTGTTGGGCTGCCCAAAGTAACCTTTGGGCTTCCCAACTCTCTGTCTCCCAACTTTTTACTCTTCTCAAGTGTTTTTTACAAAATCGATACAAATTACAAAAATGACCAATCCTTCACGAGGAGGGTCCCGCTTGGGTGTCTAGAAACTTTTTCCATGACAAAGCTTCAGATGCAATGCCTTCAAAGGCACAAGGTTCCAAAAACTGGATGTTTATCTCAAACTTCACTGCCTGATTCTTTATGGCTTCAATCCTAGCTGCACTTAAACGGACATTAGAGGAAATTTGGGGTCTAAAATGGGCCTTATAAGAAAACGTGCCAAAATAAGTTTTTGTGAGTTGGAATTCAAGAACCAATAGAATTTCAATAAAATAAGTCAACCATAATGGTTGAATTGACATATTTGTCATTAAAAAAAACTACTTTTTTTGTTCGTATTTTCGACATATCTCATTGTGTTTTTACTCAAATTTCGATCGGGAGAGCTCGTTGGATGCGGAATTTGATTCTGCATCCAACGAGTACCCACACTGCATACTTTTGACAGACCCCACTACCCCAAAAACAAGAAATACCTGAAAAAACGTGATGATGATGTCAACGAGCTCTCCCGATCGAAATTTGAGTAAAAACACAGGGAGATATGTCGAAAATACGAACACAAAAAGTAGTTTTTTTCTTTCTTCCTCCAAAATTAATCAATATTATTTTATTATTTTAACTATTATTTTATTATTTTCCTTAGGAGGCCCATTTTAGACCCCAAAATTCCTCTAATGGTTGGTCCTCCAATAACTGAACACTAATAGCGGAGTGATCTACCTCACTTCTCAATACCTGATCATCCAAGGCCTTAATATGATGTACTCTTGCCTCTTCCTCTTGATGTCTTTTCTGCAACATCTCCACAAAGGAGTCATGGTCCGGGAAAGCATCAAGCCTCTGCTCGGCCTCTATCTGGCACCAGTTGTAGGTAATGAGGAGCCTTCTGAAAAACTCTGAGCATGCTCCCTTCATCTTCTTGATGGTTTTATTGAAATCCTCAGAGGTATTTATAGCAAATTCTAGCAAGTCATAATCTTGGTTGAGGGCCTGTTGATCCTTTGATGGCAGTTCTGCTAGAGTTTCTTCATTGTTTTTTAGCCTTGCCATTCTTGCAATCAGGGCTTCAAGGACGTCCTAAGATCTATCCACAAAGTAATAAGAAGTCTCCAGGATTTCCTCTAATCGGCCATCTATCTACAGCACCTTACATCTCTCCTCTTCAATAGCAGTCTGTAGCTGCAGCATCTTGGCCTTTTGGGCTAGCACATGCTCCTTGAAGGGCTGCAAATTGACCTGCTGCTCTCTTGCTTCTTGTAGAGCAGTTGTGAGAGAAGAAATCTGCTCTTGATGTTTATTTTCCTGTTCTTCGGTGTGCATCTCACTGGCCTCCAAGATGATCTTTTGCTGCTCTTCTAACTCTTCTACCTTTTGCAGCAGCTGTTCCTTCTCCATCTTCAGCTCTTGATATTCTTTCTGCACTTTCTCCAGGCATTCCTGTGTGGTTTCCCTCACTTGTTTCTCCACTTGGAGGAGCTATAGTTCATTCTTTGAAGAACTCATTTCTTCTTTCATGTCTTCATATTTCCTTTTCAGCCTATTGCTTTCCTCTTTCTCTTTCCTCAATGTGTCTTTCAATTGAGTAGAGGACTTCTTGGATAGCTCCAAGTCAGTCATTACCTTGTCCATGTTATCTTTTGAGGCGTGGATCAGGGCAGCTCCGGCTCTCAGGGTCAATCTTGGGTCCCGGTCTATCCCAAATACAACAGGTGTATCTGTTATCATTTTACCTGGCAGACCTCCTGTTTCAATCTTCCTTTTTGTTCTCTTCACTATCCTCTGTGTAGCCCTGTCATAGAAGACAATATTGAAATCAGGGATTTCTTCTCCTTTTTTCTGTACAAAGGGGACCAGTTTGAGTGTGGGGACCATGGGTGTGTTGGCTATAGGTACTTGTGAGTCCTGCACTTCGGGGTTGTCAATGTTCTGGGTCTGACCACCAGCTGTGTCAGAGGCTGACTGCTCTGACTCGATATGAGTCAGCTTTAGCTTTTCTGCTTCTTTCTTTTGTAGCTCCTCATCGAGCTTCTTTTTCTTCTCTTCTTCTTCTTTCCTTGCATCTTCCTATGCCTTCCTAGCTGCCTCTTGTGCAGCTTTTCTTCTTTCTTCTTCTTCTCCCTGCAGCCATCCTGCAGCTTCTTGTGCTAGCCTTTGGGCTTCCTCATTTCTTCTCTTGGCCTCTTCCTCGACTTTTGCTTGTTGATCTCCCTTCCCACCTTTGGTGATTATATTCTTCTTGAACCATCTCCTCAATGCTGTCAGATTCAAAGCACTGCGGAAGACGGATTCTTCCCTCTCCTAGTGATGGGTGTACTCAAAATGTACATTGTTTTCTTTGCAATGATCGACCACTTTGCTGCAGGAATCATTTCTGTGGAAGGGCATCTCTCCAAAATGAAAACTTTCCAACTCTTCTACAAATTCATCCACTTTCTTCACCCTGGTGAATCTGTAACTGCCTAACTTGAAAGGAAAAGGAGGATAGGCCGTCTTCTTATGCTCAAACAGAAAGCTACCTATTCCATCCAGGAACACTTGTCTGACTGCCTCCTTGTGAATAATGTAATCAGTTGCGTATTTGGGAAGCAGGGAAGGTGATCTCGAACCTCCAAACATCCTTAAGTAAAGGCCATCTTCAGTCAGATAGTAGTCAGCATATTCTTCTATTACTTGCAGTGCCTCCTCGGACATGAAATCACACTCCTTCAGGAAAATGAGTGTATATAATGGTATAATAAAGTGTTCACATACTTCTTGATAATGGCTGTGATACTGGTGTACCCACAGTGGTTTGTAGGTAGCATAGACAAGCATTCTTTCCCTATCCCAGATGCACCTAAGGCCGGGGAAAGGCTGATTGCACAATATACAATCGACCAGTATGGAACTCATATAGAATTCAGACCTTTTTTGGGATTCTCCACCCAAGGTTGAGGCCAAGCAGGAAGAGAGACTGTTTGATACAATGTTGGCCCAGTTGAAAATGGTCCCCTGGGTTGCAACAAAAAAAAATGATAGGTATCCATTCCAGTTTGAAGAACCTGCCATGAGCTCTTCCAAATAGTCGGTTAAGCATTAAAGCTATGAACATGTATGGGGCCATTAAGCTTGTTGTATTGTATTCTCCGGTAGCTTTGGTTCTGAAATGATTTCCTGATAGCAGCATTCTCTTAAGGGTCTCTACAAGGTCCATTTTTATGTTGTTTAGCCAGTCATCAAACAAAAATATCTGGGCTTCTGGCAGATGGTAGGCCAGGGCTACATATCCGGGGCTATAAGCAGCATAGCCTTGTTTGTCTACATTTTCTAAGATCATTGTGGTTACACTCTGCCCGGGGAAGAATCCAACCGATTACTTTAGAGCATGGGAACAGCTCTGTTCTGGTGGCAATCTTCATGAGTGAAGATCTTTCGATATTGTCATATATGCCCTCTTCTTCTAGGCCCATATCCGGCACCTCTCAGCATGTAATTAGCCTGTAAATCTCCCCTCATTGGTACTCGGGCTCCACACCACATATGCATTTGGTGTCTTTGTATATGTATTCTGTCTTGGTAATGACTTCCACTTCGGGCTCCTCCTTGACCACAGGGGCCTTCTTCTTTTTCCTTTTTGACATTGTGAGTTTGAAATCCTCCTACCATAGATACCATTGTAAACATTAACCAATTCCCGGCTAAGTTGCAAACATTTAGATGACAATGTGCATCGTTTCATTCCTTCAATGTGTACCATGATAGTAATTCGTTAATGAAGCAAATATATGCATGACTACCACTGATGTATGATATCAAACAATTCTATCAGCAAAATTCGAGATGGAAATAAATCTACATTAATATGCAACAAATTTCAGCTTTCTGCGGGCGCCATGGTCATCGCGCTGCGCGGGAAGGACAAGGGGAAAACTATGCAATAACAAACCAAAATTCCTGAGCAATCTGTTGTTCACATGAAACGCTACGCGTTGCTATGCAGTGATAAATCCCCACCACTGGTTTAGGTTCAAACCCGGCCATGAACCGAGCGCGCAGAAAAATGTAGCGAATTACGGCTGAGTCTGAAGGATACAGACAGCGCAAACAAACGGGGAGGGTGACCACCCAAAAACCACAGGGATTCCCTGAAACCTCCCCTTCCAAACATCATCATACCAGGCAGCTTGGTGCAGACGGCATAATGGCCGTTTGCACCAAAACCGCCTATCACTAAGTGCAGGGTCGAGAGAAAAAAGGGCTATGGAGGGAAATTGCCCAGTGGGCCAAACACGCCACCACTATATACATGTAGCTACATGTGAAAAACAATAGCCGCAAAAAACAACCTAGCCATGACAACAAAACCATACAATTCCCAAACGGAATGGGATAATGCGAGCCTACCTGGCACTTGCTGCGTATCCGGCATGGAGAGGACTGTCAAGCTTCACAGTTGAGACACCTGGACTGCGTGTACCAAAAATGGGGGACCGAGCGAGCACAAGCAGACGACAGCACGATTTTGATAGCTTGTGACAGTTAAAACGCCAATAGGATAATACAACATGTCCCGACCCCATATATATAGTCAACCACAATAGGCGAGAAAAAATATTGGACGGTGCAAAGAAAAGAATTGGAAGGCGGACAACTTTGGATCGGAGGTTTAAAGCAAACTTCTTTCCGCAACGGCGGATGGCCAAAGCACTAATCCATCTGCGGAGACATACACGGTGGGACCTCGAAAGACTAATCATCGTGCCAATAATGAAACAGAAGCCACAACGACGGAGCCGTGAAGGGTAAATCGATCCGCAATGGGTAAAATCTGAATCGGGAGAAAAACGACTACGCATCGGCAAGGTTAGTGCTTCTTTCATCCGCAACGGAGGAACCGTAAAGCATACCACCGTATGCAACGTCGGGGCTTGAATCGGAAACGACAACACTAAAGGCTTGGAAAGGTTAGTCCTTTGGCAGCCGCAACGGCAAAGGAATAAAGGGTGCGGTCTTCCACAATGGTGGATTTTAAATGACTTAGACGACCAGAAAACATGAAGCTTTCTGAAGCCGTAACGACGGAAGCCTATGACTTATGGGATCAGTGAAACTAATAAAGCGGGGTCTGAAACTTCAAGTAACGATCGGCAAAGTTAGCGATTCACCGTCCGCAACGGCGGAGGAAGAAATGATAGAAGTTTCAATGCAAACCAAAAAGAAGCCAATGTAAAAACAAACAAATCAAAATGAAAGTCGAAGTCAAGACTGATTATCCATCCACAATGGCGGGAGGAAAATCCAATACCTTCTGATTCAGTCATGCTGAAAACGCAATTAAAAGGAAAATGATGAAGTTTGATCAAACACTGAATTGTTTCAAGCGTTCGAAAAAATTTAAAACCAGTGGTAGATCAATCTAAGCATAAGAAAAGTCTTCCTGAAAAATTCTTAGACCAAATCAAAGAAGAGAAAACAAACTACTCCAAGCAAAGGAGGGGGTCCCGAAATTTTTTGGAATTTTGGGATATTGTTGCAGCTGCAACAAATTCATAGATGTTGCTTGCAAACAATAAATTTACATGTTGAGTTAGATCGCCTACTACTTTTTTTTTTCTTTTCCTTTTATGTGTTTGATTTCAAAATCATATTCACTTAAAAAGGATGACCATATTTCCTTTCTCACAATCAAATTTTGTTGATAAAATAAATATTTAAGGCTTATATTATCTGGCATAAGCATGAATTTCCTTCCAATGAGGTAATTTCGCCACATTTTTAAGACGTGAATTAAGGCAGCAAGGTCTAAATCTTGTGTCACACAGTTCTTCTTAAGTTCTTTTAATTTCCTGGATTCATATGCCACAACATAGTTTTCTTGCATTAAAACTCCGCCTGTCCCTTCCTTGCAAGTGCCGATACATACGATGAGATCCTTTAATGGATCAACAATCTTTAGGATCAGGGAGGTAGTTAATAGATGTTTTATTTTTGTATAACTTTCCTTCCATTTTTCAATCCATTCAAACTTTTTACCTTTCTTCTATAATGAAGTTATGGTGTAGGAAATCTTAGAAAATCCTTCGATGAAATTTCGATAGTATCTGGTAATCCCCATAAATGATATGATGTCGGTTATGTTTTTAGGAACCGACCATTCGGTGATGTCCTTTATTTTTTCAAGATCGATAGAGATTCCACCCTTGGACACTGCGTGTCCGAGGTATTGAATCGTATCTTTAAAGAAATCACATTTACTGAACTTTGCATAAAGTTGTTGATCTCTTAGTACTTGCATAATTATCTTTAAATGTTTCTTATGTTCTTGTTCGTTCTTAGAGTAGATTAGTATGTTGTCAATGAATTCAACCACAAACTTATCTAGGTAGTTACTTAGGATGTTGTTCATTAAACACATGAATGCAGGAGGTGTGTTTGTCAACCCAAAAGGCATTACAACAAACTTGTAGTGACCATAACGGGTCATGAATGTCATTTGAAAGATATCCTCATATTTTATTTGTACTTGATGATAACCTGACCTTAAATCTATCTTTGAAAAGATAGTTTATCTGCGGAGTTAATCGAATAGATCATCTATCCAGAGTAGTGGGTATCGATTTTAATCATCATTTTATTTAACTGTAGATAGTCTATGCACAACCTTAAGGTTCCTTCTTTATTTTTCACAACTAAGACCAGTGCTCCCCAAGGGGACACACTAGGTCAAATATACATTTTACTCATCAATTCTTGTAGTTGAGATTTGAGTTCTCTAAGTTATATTATGTTCATATGGTAAGGACCTTTCGATTTCGGTACTACTTTGGGTATTAGGTCGATGGTGAAGTCGATGTTAGTATCGCTCCAGGGACTTCCTCCGAAAAGATGTCTTCAAAATCCTTCAAGACTAATATATATTCTAGTTTAAGTTTATTTTCATTATCATTATCATTCGTAATATATAAAGGAAACACTTTACATCCTTTTCTTACTGATCTTTTCCTTTGTAAAGCAAAGATTTCTCTAATTGCAACTTTTCTAGGAATCCCTTTTACTTTTACAGTAATTTAGGTATCGTTTGTACATGTAAAGGTTTTATAAAAAAATATTAAATTAACATGCGTAATGAAATCATTCATCATCAATTTACAATTCTTAACAAGAATAGTAACTTTACATTTTGTACCGGTGGCTAATTGTACTAGCCACGATTTATCAAACGTTTCTGGTACTAATTTACATAATTCAATTATTCTAGGTGATATATAACTCAGGCTTGCACCTAAATCAATTAAAATATAAATAGGTTGATTGTTATCATACCTTCGATTTCAACCATAAAAGTCTGATGATATGCTTGTCGATTTTCCAATGCAACTCAAATTATGGGAATTCTCCTTGACATGTCCCCAACTATAACTGGTTCCTAGATGGAATGAACATTAAAATTATTTCTTCTTACTGGTAAGCCTTTAACATAATGTGGCATGTTACACTCCCAACATTTTAAGGGTTCTTTATGTGTGGTGTTCTTGTTAAAAACAATAGAAGGTTCTTTTGCTACAGAATTTTGTGGTTTAAAAATTTTGTAGTTATTACCTTGATACCTCCTATAGTTATTCCCTGTGTATTAGTGAAATTTATTTTGTTTCTTTCTTGGATAAAATTATTTTTCCATTTATTTTTTCAAGCTGGTACACTTTATCTCGTATTCTTAGTTTGGTTGTAGCAGAAAGTTTCCTTTCTCATTGCTTCCTCTAGCATATTTGTATTTCCATACTCAATATGTTCTTCGTACATGATAGGAAGACAACTGAGAAACCATTGTATTTTAGGTTTTTAATCAATTATGTAAGGTACGTAACGAAGCTGGCTTAGAAACCTACTGTAGAGTTCCTTCATAGTCATGGCTCCTAGCCTTAATTCATAAAAGTTTTTAGTCTTTTCTTCATAGTATTGTTCTGATAATTATTTTCTTTTTAAAATATTTTTAATGTATTCCAAGTTACATATAGTTATTTTATTCCCTTGGCCTTCTTTATATCCTTCCATCATATATCTGTATTTCCAGTCAGATTATAGATGCCCATTTTAACCTTTAATTCATCAGAGTAGTTGTATATTTGGAAATACTTTTTCATTCTTGAAAACCAGGATTCCACTTATTTTCCTTTCTCAATTTCCCCATTAAAAATTGGTGGTTTAATTTTCTTAAACTCCCCATAAATTTCATCATAGGATCTGTATTTATTTTTCCTTTTGTTATCATCCCTGCTTTCGCTTGACTCTTGTTGTTTTATTGAGTGATGTTTAACTAAATCTTCATTGGAAGTTTCAGGTTTATGGCTGGAAAATTTCAGCTTCCTTCACTTACATTTGTAAGGTGCATTTTTAAGTAGTTTATGTTCATATTCCTTTTTTTTCCCTTTCATCATTATGTAACTTAGCTAACAGAATAGCATTTAATTCTTCCTAATATTTTAGAATTCGTTCATTATATTCTTTAAATTTTCTTAACTATGATATAGGTTCTTTAACAGTTCTTCTTAGTTCATATTTATTATCTTCACTGTCATTTAAGTCTACCCAGATTTCCCCATCCCTTAAATTTTCCTCTTCATGATTTAGAGAATTTTCTGTGTGACATTTTTCTTCTGCAGACATCTCTGAATCTGCCATGTTTTCCTACAAAATATGATTATCCTTCTCTTTCTATTTTGTAAGAGAATTTAAACCATGAAATAAAATAAACATTAGTTTTCTAATTTCCTTATCAGTGTAAAGGTTAAGTCGATTCAGGCCTAGTATTGTAACCATGCTCTAATACCATTATGTAACACACCTCAAAATTGTAACTGAAAAAATTACAAGCCTTTTTTTATCATGAATTACTAGCAGATTACCTACGTTTTACTTATGTAAGTGATTAATATTTTTATCTACTCGTTATCTTAGGTTCAAGAGGTGGAAGAAATGGCTAGCTCCTCTAGAAACATATGGCTATGCCCTTACAGGTGATGTTTACAATTCCTTTTTTTTAATACATTAGTTTTACTAGGGCTTGATATCCCTAAGGATTGAGAAGACTATGACCTAGCCTTGTTTCCCATATATCATTGTAATAATGTGTTGTTTATAAAATGCATACGTGTCTGGAAAGGAAAATAATAAGGATTTGAGTCCTACGCGCAAATGTGTAAGGGTATTTTTTTTGACCCTGAGGCATATAGGTTATAGAACATGAACTTAAGGTATGTATTTGAAGGCTTTAGGCCTTACCTTATCCTAATATTATGGCATGGGTTGAACCTCCTCTTAATATCAAGGCTTTGAGAATGTAATACACATATGGTATTAACCATATGGTACTCTAATGTTAAATTAATATATGGTTTTGGTTTTTGATGCAATGATTTATTTGTATGGTTATGTCTATAAACTCCGTTTCTCATACCTTATGGTATATTGTTGGTAGTTTAATATATAGTATGGTTATACTTAATCCAAGGTTCCAATGGTATATTGTATGGTTGGGCGGTTTTGAACATGTTCCAAGGTTCAAAGTTTGCAATGCTTAATCCTTGTAACAATTTGGCCATGAATTAATGTGGTACCTTGGTTGAGTAAATAATTGTCCTAGATGTGAGTTGATAATAAATCCATGCTCTGAGATGGCATGAGAATAAATCTCGTCCCTACACCTGGATGGTGATATCTTTGGTTTTGTAGGGTTTGTAAAAGATATTTTACTCTATCTGAGCCCTCATTCTGGTAATTTTTTTGGTCAGAGGCTAGTCAATGGTTGCGCTCTCCTTCATGAGTTTCTTGCTCTCAGTTTTGCAGCATTAATGGGTTTGGCCTCATGTGTGAACTCTGCTCCGTTTTGACTATGTTAATGGCATTGTCTATTTATTTCTTAGGTAAATGGGTTCCCAAAGATTCCTCAACCGTCTTCCTTTCAACATCGTAACTTTGAAGATCTTGCTAACACTTTTACCATGTGAACAATCTATTTTAACAGGTGAGAAAATAATTGGTACTTATCTATGTGGAATATCTGAAAATAATGATAGAGGGGTGAATCACTATTGTCTTTTTCTTTTAAAAATAAACACACAAAATGAATCAAATAGTTTAAGGCACAAATTTTATCGTGGAAACTTCAAAGAGAAAACCACCAATTCAAACTCATTAATAAAATGAATCTACTAAATTGCTTTATCTGCTACTACAAAAAGGATTCCATAACACCCTGGGTTTATGTCTGCTACAACAGGAAAGGATGCTCCAACACCATGGGTTTCTTCTTGCTACAACAGACAAGGATGCTACAACACCCTGGTATTCTATCTGCTACAATAGAAAATGATTCCAAAACTCCCTTTGAAGACTTATAGCTTCCCCTAGTGCCATCTTTCCACCCTGGACTGATTTTTATCAGTCTACTCTTCACTTCTTAGACTCTTTCATTCACAATCACAAAGACAATTTCTCATTTGCTTCTATCTTCTGATTAAATATATCTTCATGCATCTCTTCAAAACATGTCGTTCCCTTTCATCCTGGAACCTCTTCAAAACTCTGTTATTAATGATTTTTAATTAAAAAAAATTAATTAAAACTTCTTAATCATTTCTAATCTGCGAGCTCCCTTCTTCTCTGATCACAGAATTCATCAAACTAATGTTTGTGGGATTATTTTCCTCCTCTACAGGATCCCTCCGGACTACATCACGTGAGCTTAACCTTCTGCGGTCATTTACAAGTTCTTGAGGGATTTCTTTTAACCTCAACAGGCATTGTCCTTTCTACACTGGCCTTTCCACACTGGATTTTCTGCATGCAGGTGGCAGAAGTCGCAAAAAATATTTCCATTTTTTTGAGCTTCTAACTTTCCATCTTTCCACTTCCGCAAAGGTCCTTCTGCCATTTTCTTTCTGCACCAACCATTTTGCAAATCCCTTCCTACAATGCCTTTTCTGCAGTACGCAATGCAGAAGTCAAAAGCCCAACATTTCCACAACTTCAACTTTTTTCTTTCCATAGATCCACACCCACACTTTCGCTTCCACATGAAAAATAGGAAAGTAAACTTTTCAACAAATTTGACTTTTTCTTTATGTGGTTTCGCACCCAGACTTCCACTGCCACACAAATATCAGAAACCAAATTTTTCAACGATTTGACTTTTTGCTTTCCCCGGTTCCGAATGCACACTTCCGCTCTCGCTCAAAAATCAAAACTCAACTTTTCAACAAGTCCAGCTTTTTTCTTTCTGCGGTTCTGCACTCGCACTTTCACTTCTACAAGAAAATAAAAAACTCAAATTTTCATTGACTTCAACTTTTCTCTTTCCGCGGTTCCACACCCACATGGAAATCATAAACTCAACTTTTCAATGAGTTCGATTGTTTTCTTTCTGGATTTTCATGCTCACACTTCTTCTCCAAGCATTCGATCTACTTGTGGAACTATTCTTAGTCATCCAATATCGATTTAACAATAGAAATTCACCTCATCCTTTTTCCCTTTGTGGATATTATTCCCAACCGTTGGATCTCATGCAGGAAGCTTCCCAACTATTCATTTCTGAACTATTTCGGAACTTTACTCATGTCTGCTTTTTTCATTTCTGCAATGCCTTTCCTACAAATATTTTTCTGAACCGTCGATCTATAGTGGGATAGATCCTGACCATTGATATGTTTAGATGTCGATCACTTTTTTAACACTTATCCATTTTCAATATGTTAACTAATGTTTTTCTCTTGTTTTGGCAGATTGACATTTCAAACGTGTGAACAGTGACAGCTAAGTGAGAATCTGACTTCATGGTTAAATAACCAATTCACTAAGGAGAAGGATCATGTCATCTTTAGATCTTATTCACACACACACACACACATTTTGGAGGGAATTTGAAAGTATTCTTCCAAACTTTTTTTATGATGCTTAGACAAATTTCTTAGTTTGATCCAATCTTCCTAAAACACTACTTTGGCAGGTCCATAACTTCTCGCTTAGCTGCTTCCAGGAAAAACTGAACACATGGTCAGATCGATAAAACTCTCGTCTATAAGAACCTTATGTGTTGTGGGAATTTACTCTAATCCATTATTTAGGGTGGGAATTCTCTTAGACCCTTTTACACCATTTTTGACTATTTATCCATACTTAGTCATTTTCCTAATCAATTTCCATATATTTCCAGAATGATGTCACAATGCAATTACTACTATGTTCACTTTTCTATCATATCTTTTGTTTATCCTTTTCCATTCATGAACTAATTTGAAATCAATGAAAACTATATTCTCAACAATATTCCCCTTTGGAATTGATGGAAATATCTAAACATTCCCCCCCTTTGACAACAATGACAAAGGATAACATGTTCTCCCTTCTATCTAAAAAATCCCCTTGAGATTGCACTCCCTCTTCTAAAATTTTTGTAAGTGAATTACTCATGTCTTCTGTCTAAGATGATCAAAATATTCCTTATGTAGTGGCTTGGTGAAATTTTTAGCAACCTGATCTTTTGTGTCAACATACTCGAGTTTGACAACCTTCTGGCATACTTGTTCTCTTAGGAAATGATGTTTTATTGGTATGTGTTTTTCCCTAAAGTGCATGATAGGGTTTTTTAACATGTTTATGGAACTGGTATTATCAAAGTTTATTATTATTGTGTTCTCATAATTCATGAGTAAGTCCTCTAGTGTATGTTTCATCCAAATGACCAGGGTGCAACATGACGCAGCAGCAATATATTCAACCTTTGTTGTGGAGAGTGAAATGGAATATTGTTTTTTACTTAACAATGAAACCAAACAATTTCCTAATAAGAATGTTTCTCCACTGGTACTCTTTCGATCATCCACAATTCCTTCCCAATATGCATCAATAAATGCCTTTAAAATGAATCCTTGAATTCTTGGGTACCATAACCCATACTCCATAGTACCTTTCAAATATTTGAAAATCCTTTTTACTGCAGTTACATGCCTTTCTTTGGGGCTTGAATAGAACCTAGAAACTAAACCTACATCTTGCATCACATTTGGTCTTGTAGCAGTCACATATAGTAGGATTCATATCATGGATATGTACATGGTATGATCAACTTCCAGAGACTCATTGTCCGTACTTAATTTACAACTAGTGACCATAGGAGTATTAACAGGTTTGGAGTCTTCCATCTTAAATATCTTAAGCATGTCTTTGATTACTTAGTTTGAGAGATAAAGATTCCTTTGTCTGTTTGATTAACTTGTAACCCTAAGAAAAATGTTAGTTACCCCAACATTGACATTTCAAATTCCTTCTTCATTTCAGAAGCAAAGTTTACACTTAGTATCTGCAAATTAATTCCAAATATGATTTCATATACATAAACAACAACAATGACCATATTTTTCTTCTTCGAGTTTTAAGTAGATATTAACTTTAGTGGAACCTCTCTTAAATCCTTGTTGATTTAAGTCGTTGTCTAGCCTTGAAAATTAATCCCTTGGAGGTTGTTTGAGACCATAGAGTTCCTTTTTCAGTTTGCAAACATAGTCTCTATTTTTTGATAATAGAAAACCTTCAGGTTGTTCAATATAGACCTCTTCTTCTATCTTTCCATTCAAAAATGTAGACTTGACATCCATTTGATACACTTTAAAATGTTTATGGATTGAGAATGCTAGAAACATTATGATTGCTTCAAGCCTTTCCATAGGGGCATAATTTTTGTCAAAATAAATCTCTTCTACCTAAGCATACCCTTTACATACCAATATCACCTTGTTCCTTATCACTTAACCATTTTAATTGAATTTGTTCTTGAAAACCCATTTAGTCCCTATAACATTCTTATCCTTAGTTCTTGAGACAAGTTTTGAGGTCTCAGTTTTCTCAATCTGATATAGTTCTTCATTCCTAGATTTGACCCATTCAATAATTTTGTTGTATTTTGTAAAATCCTTAGATTTTATTATTGAGAGTAGGGCTTGTTCTTTGAAATGTAGTTTCCTCCTTGTACTGAATCCAACATTTTTATCACCTAGGATCTTTGTCTCTGGATGATTATTTTGTATCCTTCTAGATGGATATTTTGTGTCAGGTCTTGGGGAGTCTTCTTCACTTTCCTGTGTATCTTCGTTCTCTGTTACTTCTCCATCATCATGAGTACTTTTGTCCTCTTGTAAGTCTTCATTATTTGTATTTTCAGCATTGTTATGACTTCTTGGTTTTATATCATCTATTTTCACATCTGCACTTTCTACAATCTTGTGTAACCTTTTATTGAAACATCTATATTCCTTTTTGGACGATGAATATCCCATAAATATTCCTTCATCAGTCCTAGAGTCAAACTTGCCAAGATAATCCTCGTTCCTTTTGATGTAACACTTACTGCCAAATCCTTTGAAATATTTGACTGAGGCTGGTCTTCCATACCATAGTTCATAAGGAGTCCCACTGTAGGATTTTAGTTCTTGTTGGTCCATAGAGATATGTGTGCACTATTTCCAGAGAATGTGAGGTGACATGTTCTTTTGTTTTAAAACAAGCTCTAGTTTTCTTCCTATGTTGACAATGTATACAAACTGAGTTTAGGGGTTTTACAATTTTAGGCAAGTATCTTACATCTTCCTTCTTACTTCTTTTAACAAGCTTGTCAAAATTTAAATGTCCTATCCTTTTGTGCCATAACCAACTTTCATCAACCATACTTAAGTAACATTGATTTTCATCTTCTAGAATGTATACATTGTTTGAATTTCTTATATAAGTTCCAATAGCTCTTCCTGAGTCCTTTTTCTTGATATCATATTTCTCTAAGTCAAAAATACAGATGTGCCCTTGATCACATGTTTGATCTTATTATTGGCAACAATTGTTCCTTTGCAAATTATATTGGAAGACAAATTGTATCCAAAAGTGAAGTTACCCTTATTATCCTTTAGTGTTATGAATTTTGTTTGGGTCTTCGGTCATATGTTTTGAACACCCACTATCCAAGTGCCATAGGTTATGACTTCCTATTGCACATAGAGCAATCATGGAATTTTCCTTTTCTTCCTTTTCCTTCCAATACTTATTTTGTTTTGTGTCTTGAGACTTAATTTCAACATTCTTCTTTGTAGGAGTCATCAGTTTACAATCTCTTGCCATATGTCAATGGTTAATACATCTATAACACTCTATGTCAACATGGTCACCTATATGATAATATTTCTCTTTTATTTTCTTATCCGTGTAACTCTTCTGGAGGTCTCATGCTTCTTTAAGGTTTAGCTGGACCTTGGTAACCAATTGTTACAAGTCCTTTAGTAAGTCAATCCCTAACATGAGTCGGTCCATCAAGCTATCCCAAGTAATCGATGTTCTACACTTCTGTCCATAGAGTACCTCAAAGGGACTCATCTTGGTGAAGGTATGGTATCCATTGTTATATGCAAACTATGCAAGATGTAGGTAATCTTCCCACTTAGTTGGGTTGTTCATGACATACATCCTAAGCATATACTCTACAATCTGGTTTACTCATTATGTCTACGGGTGGTAAGCATTACTAAATTTCAACTACATCTCTAAGCCAAAGAATAAGGATCTCCAAAATTTCCTGGTAAACTTAGTATCTCGATCCAAGATGATTGCCTTGGGTATCCCATGCAATCTAAATATATCCTTCAAGAAGATGTCGACAATGTGTGCTTCCTTGTAAGTCGACTTCACTGGAATGAAGTGTGCTTCTTTTGACAATTTTTCAACTACTACAAAGATAGAGTAATTTTGCTTCTTACTCTTAGGTAGAACCATGATTAAATCCATACTGATGACCTCCCACATCCATTCTGGAATGGGTGATGGTTGCAGCAACCCCGAAGGATGCTGGTGCTCAGCTTTGACCAGCTGACATTCTTGACATTTTACAATAAAAAACACTATGTCGGCATTTAACTTAGGCCAGAAAAAGTGTTTCTTTACTGCATATATCATCATTTGATATCCCAAATTCCTCGAGTAGGGTGTTTGATGAAATTCCATGAGGGCATTGGACCAGATGTCCCATCCTTCTGGAACGTACAATCTCTCTTTGGACCATATCAGTCTCGATTCGTCTACCTTGTACTCTTTTTATTGCTGAAACAACTTGTCCTCTTGGACCTTCTTGAGAATTTCCACATATAAAGGGTCAACTCTGTTGTCCTTTATAATCCTCTCATGTAAATTTGAATTGGTTTGACTTTTTTGGCAAGGGGTTGGGGTAAGTTACATAACATTGCGGATGCTATGCAAGTTCTGAAGACACCATGCAAGACAAGGATAGCACGCAAGATGAAAAATAGTAGCATCACGAAAGAAATGGCATCACTACAAAATCGTAGTGGTCGTACCTCGTACGAAAGTTATTTTTGTGAATATCCTTGTCACGAATCCATACATCACGGTACCCAAATCGCAGGTTGATCTTTGAAAAGATATTTGCTCCTCCTACTTGATCAAATAATTCATCGATCCTAGAAAGTGGGTATCAATTGTTGATGGTAATATTGTTAAGCTGACAGTAATTGATGCACATACACATCATACCATCCATATTCTTTACGAAAAGTATCGCTCCCTAAGGGGACACACTACAGCAATAAACTCCTGCAACTGCATTTTGAGTTTCACCAACTCTGGTGTGCTCATGCGATAAGGGGATTTTGAAGACGGAACTGACCCTGATGTCAATTCTATGGAAAAATCTAAGTCTCATTTCGGTGGTAATCCTAGGATTTCCTCAAGAAATGCATCCTTGAATTATACAAGAACTGGAAAATCCTCAATGTGTTGTTCTCTTTTAGCCTCTATGTCCTTGATGTTTACTGCAAATAGTTTGCATCCTTTCCTATAACACTTATTTACTTGTAAAGAGGATATATTTCTTACAGAAACCTTCTTAGGTATGCCTTGAATCTTTATCGTATTCCCTTGGATATCTATACACAAGATTGACTTGTGTAAGCAATCGAGCATGACATGATGTTGTTCCAACCAATTTATGCCGATAATTATATCATACGATCCTAAAGTTAGGATTTTCAGGTTTATTCTAGTATAAAAACCATTCAAGTTTACATAACATTCTTTAACTATTTCAGAAACCTTTTGTTTCGTACCCATGGCTAATTTCACCAGCCATGTTTTCACATGTTTAACTTTGTCTATTTTACATAATTCAACACTTTTAGGAGATACATGGCTTTGACGAGCAGCAGGTTCAATCAATATTGAAACAGAAGTGTTGGAAACCTTACCTTCTATCTCAACCATGGTATCCCAATGGTATTCCTGTCGGGCATCCAAGGCTACATAAATCCATGGTGTTCTAGCTATGTTTTCTACCATTGGTTCTTCTTGTAAGTTGTGTAAGAATCCATAAGTCTCGTTCTTACAGTCTCATGCATAATGGGGCCGTTGGAATTTCTAGAATTTTATTTGTAACTGGGAAACATTGGCTCCCCCATTTTCTGCTAGCTTGTTATCATTTGAAGCGGGTACATATGGCTTTTTAAGTATTTTGTTGAAGTTCTTATTGGCTGGAAAACTATTTTTCTATTTTTTTGTAAGGTGGTGGGTTGAAACCCGGTTTGTGGTTGTCTAAGCAGGCCCTAGAGCTGTCTCTGCTTCTGTTGATTTTCTCTTTCCTCAATTTTCCATTCTTATAACAAATCATATATTTGTGCAGGGTGGTGTCCAATATTTTAGGCATGTCAAATTCAATCCTCTCCTGAAAGTTGGGAGGAAGACATCTTAAAAACTATTGTATTTTCACTTTCTCGTCCTTTATGTAAGGCACATAGTGCAACAGATCAAAAAATTTGTTAATGAAAGCATCCATAGTCATGGATCCCATCTTTAATTCATGAAATTCTTTCACCTTTCTATCGAAGAATATTTCTGGCATGTATTTCTCCTGAAAAATCTTGCAAAAATTACTCCATTGTATTTCTCTTACCTCAGCTTTCTTGGTATGCTTTAGGTATCTCCACCATCTAGCTTATTTTTCATTTAAATAATAGATGGTTGGATAGGCCTTCATCTCGCTAGAGTAGTTATGTAATCTGAAATATTTGCTCATACCTAGAATCCATTCTTCAACTTTCTCCCCTGTGTTCATCTCTCCTTCATAGGTTTGGGATTTTATTTTCCTAAACTCTCCCTAGATTTTGTCATTATTTCTCTATTTCTTTCTACAAGGAGAAAGAAAATCATCACTATAAGGACTGCCACACTCTCTTTCTGGATTTTCATGGGTATGTTCTTCTTTCTCTTCTTCTCTCAAGATATTGTCCCGCTTATGATAGAATTCTTTCTTGAACTTGTTGGTTGAATGAGTGGCATTTCCCTGCGGGCTTCCTCCCATCATATTCCGCAGCAACCCTCCATTAATTGCTTGTTGTTCCTTGCTTTCATTCATATTATCATCCTTGAAACTCTGTAAGTCTCCTTGAATGCTTTGTATGGTTTTCAGTATGCCATAATTTAGCAAAAGCACTAGTTGTGCTTCCTGTGTGGGAGTATTCAACTTTCCTTGTCGGATGTTTTATTTTTCTGTGTTCATGATCTGAACTGATCTTTTAATCCGACAATTGCAATTTTTTAACAATAGGAAAAAAAATTGTTAGTGAAAAAAATCTCAAAACAACCTTTATTTTTTGCAACGAATGTTGGCACACCCATTAGGTCTCTTAGTGTTGAAACTGGGCTCTGATACCTCTTGTAATGTCCCCATAATTTGAAAAAAAATATAGGCCACTTAAATACTGCCTAATCTAAACATTAACTTATCTTCTACAGAGTGTGTCGATCTTTGGTTTCTACACCAAAGTGTCATAATCCTTACCATTTCTAGATGTTCTCCTATGTAATTGTCGATGTAATTATACACTATGTTTGTTTTACTTAATCTAGTTTAAATGATTATTCTGTTAATGCTTTACTATTTTAACATGTATTTGCATAGTTATGTCTTGCTTCGTGTATATCTATTTTTCTTAGTTATATCTTACTTCCTGGTTATAAGTTTTGTTTGTTGTTTATGGATAATCATGACTTAACTTTTAATTGTCAAGGGGCGGAGTGGCAGGACTTGTATCCCTTATAGGAACACTTCGAGAGGGAACNTTATAAGTTTTGTTTGTTGTTTATGGATAATCATGACTTAACTTTTAATTGTCAAGGGGCGGAGTGGCAGGACTTGTATCCCTTATAGGAACACTTCGAGAGGTAACTAATTGTGTTTGATGTTACAAGGTTTACTTAGTTCATGTTGAACTAATTCAACTTCCCTTGATTTTGTGTAGGTTCATTAGGTGACGAAAACTTGCTACGACAACTAAACATTGACATGCTACCTATGCTAAACTACTCCATTTCCTATGAAGAAAAAAGGACCAAATTCCTATCCTAGCAATTCTTACTACTATTGTTCACGTTATTTTTTTACGCATAGCTGGGGTTTATTGGACCTATGTCTATCTAGTTAACATTATTAACCTGGTTTAAGACTTAATAAACTTCATTCCTATGCTTAGTATTTATATGATTTGAATGTTTTTATGCTTGTATGTGAAAGGATTAAGTCATAATACATAGCCATAATGTATTTAAAGTTTATATGCCATACGATATATGTATGATGAGCCATTCATGGCATATTCTATATGCCATGAATCTTGTCTTAACTATGTCAATGATGATAATGATGGAGGTTCCAATGCAAAATCCATTTCCAATACCAAGTCGTGTTTGGGGTTTTGAAACTATAGGCATGAGGTTAAAAGATCACGACATTGGTGGTGGATAGGGTGGTGGAGTAAATGTTCCTGAGGATGAGAAACTCAAACCCTATGCTTGGTCTTTTATGGATAGAAAGAATCATTTGTATCTGTTGTGTGTATGCTCTATTCAGCTCTTTGGTTTTTGTCACTATGTGAGGGATTGGTTCTCTCTGCACCTTGGGAAGGTATGCTCTCCATTTGGGTTTGTAGCATTATAATCTATGTTTATTTCAAGTGGAGGATTGGAATAATACTAACGGGCCACTATTCCTTTGTGCAGGTGACATGGAATCCATTCGCAGGTCATGATGTCCATCAGGATATCTATGATACCCTTCACAGGTAATCCCTGTAAAAACAAACTTGAACGGTTACGTCTACGTATGGATGTTTTTAGCAGAGTGTTACAGAGAGAAACTTCCTATGTATTGGGGGTACCACAACAGACAAGATGACACCAGAAATAAATCTTTCCCAATATACAAGAGAAGTAAGAAAATCTAACACTAAGGGATATATAATCGTACCTTATTCCAGACGGTTGAAGTAAATCCATGTTGAGCTTTTCCAACACAATTGCAAATATAATTTTCTCTCAACAACAGAAAACAAAACAAGCATGATATATATAAATGTGCTAGAGATACTCTAGAATATATAATCAATCATGTATAAGAAATCAAATACATCCATGGATTCAATATTTATATTCAAAATGCACATGAATTGGACATGAAAAGATATTTCTATTAATAAATCAAAGATACAATAGTGACACTCTCTATCGGCACTTCTATGAACCGAAGAAAATGAGTCCTCCATCTGGGCCTCCACCACTTCAATCCTCCATCTCTTGATAGTAATATCACAAAGCAAAGGAAAGCTTGGGAAAAACACTATGTGCTCCAAGGGATAAAAGGATGCAAACTCAAGTATAAGCAAAATTGAGGCAACAATGGACTATAGTTTCCTTACTCTTCAATTTCTCCTCCTTCAATGTATCCAAGGGGTTCCTTATATAATACTCCAAAGAGGTAATGGAGCATCAAATCCAAGCATTCTCAAGGAATTTGGAGGGCCAAGAATTAAGTTACTCGAACTCATATGAGGAAAACTCCAAAAATATTTTTCATTTTGCACACATCCTAATGTACGTGGGTTTGAGGTCAAAATCTACATGTACATACGAGTATTGCTTTAAAAGTCGCGTATAGATATAAACATGAAATTTTTGCGGATGATATTGGCATATCAAAGTATAATATAAGTCCATAGGGTCCAAAGAGTCTATGGAGGGATAGTGAAGGCCATAAATGTGTGATCTACCTGATGTGGTAAAATCAGCTATAACAGATGCCCCCTAATGTGTGAGGTCAGAGGGGTAACATGATGCCTGAAATACATTATAAAATCCATCCCATAAGTGGAGTAATGAAGACCTAGGTGGAAGAACCAACCACTCATCAATACAATACAATACTAAATCTCTGCATGTGATCGCAAATACATATAGTAGTCCTGGATACATAAGAGTACAATGTCCATGAATAGGCATGCTATACAATGTGTCATGTGTGGTCATCGCCACGTACAATATACAATGGATCAAGATCTCCATAGTGGATGAAGATATCTGGTATACACTAGAGACACTGGAATCAAGATCATGAGAGCTGAAATCACATGAATACTAGCACGATCAAGGAGGTAGCATATATGGAATGCCACCAAGTTGGAAGGTCTTCTACACAAACCACTACGAGTACATGTCCTACTATGTGAATAGATGTGTCAAGGTCGAACATAATAGTGCATCGCATGATTGTCGGTCATTGATGTATACTATTAACAGACATGAGATAACCCACTGATAATGAAAATGGGCATCAAGGTACAGAGTGTAATATAACAAATGTGAATAGATGTGTTGAGGTCGAACACTTGAAAGAATCCATCGATCAGGGGACATTTATGTATTCCCAAAACTGTCGATGGAAAGAGAACCTACCACTGATGATTGTAAGTCTCAAGGAACTCAAATGACTCTAGACTCCTATTCCAGAATAAATGATCTGATGTCGATGGAATGGAATATGTTGGAAGGAGGTAATTAAGGCATCCCCCATCAACCAACACGAGGTACTCAGAAATGCTATATAATGTGGAAGAACTCAACGAACAAGATGTGCACAAACCAGTAACAATACCAGGAATGGATGACATGCAAAATCATGATAACTACGGAATGGTTGACTCAAGCTTCAACTTCCTTTGAACAAGTGCATAAGGAAAGTGGTGACTGAAGGTAGGAAGCATGGACTCGATATGCAAACTAGGACATCTCTGTGACATAGGAGGAATACACAGAGGCTCCGTGGGGACTGGAAGTGTAACCAGTCAGTGGATATAAAATCAGAGTAATGAGTACAAATCCTAAAGTCAAACTAAGAACCCAATGAACGGATGTGATATATAGTGCTCTGTTCGAATGAGACATGACTCGACTGTTGCCAAAGACAACATCTTTTCCCATCTGAATTTTTATGTTTTTTATTTTTTGGGAATTTTTCAGATATTTTGAAAAGCTTCAAAAATAATAAAAGTGCTTTATAGTACATATCTAGGAGGAGACGAGTGTCAGAGACAGGAAAACTAGTTCCAAGTAGTGGAACATACCTATTCTCAATTCAATGAAACATGTGCAATATAACGACACTCAGGGGAAGGTTTCCTCCCGGAAATGGAGTGATCAAGTGGTAAAGGATATGTAGAAAGGATCTTCTTAGCTAGACATGAGACAAGATTGGGCTATATGGCTTATAAATCTAAATAAGGGAGCCAACATAAAGCTCAAATAAGGCAATCAAAACTCATGAAATTCAATTACAACTTGATATACACAAGGGAGTCCCTATATAGCACTCCAAAGAGGTAATGGAGTGTTGAATCTGAGCGTTCTCAAGGAATTTGGAAGGCCAAGAGTCAAGTTATTCAGACTCATATGAGTAAAACTCCAAAAATATTTGTCATTTTGCATGCATCTCGATGTACATGGGTTTGAGGTCAAAACCTACGTATACACGCAAGTATTTCTTTAAAAGTTGTGTATAGGTATAAACAGGCAATTTTTGGGGATGATCTTGGCACATCAAAGTATAATATAAGTCCATGGGGTCCAAAGATTCTACAGAGGGATAGGGAAGGCCATAAATGTGTGATCTACCTGGTGTGGTAAAATATGCTATAACACAGAGCTTTGAGCTCGGTGATGTAATGGTGAATGATTTGGTTAAGGGTTTCGACTAGGTAATTTGTCTGCGTTATTGGGCATCTAGGGATGTGTATATACATTTTAGTTTGAGGAATTTTTTGATATGTATATGATGGAGACTCTGTGTTTCGGCCATTTAGATACTGTGTTATTTTACTACATGGTTGTGTACATTTTTACTTGTAGATTGTAGAAGGTTCTCTTGTATGTATTCGCAGTTGGGGTTTAGGATTGACACTGTTGATAGCTTGGAAAGTTGTGGCCATATGCATTTTTTATGTCTGTAACTTAAAATTTTATTTGGTATGTTAATGAAGGTTCTTTGTATTGGTTTTAAATGAATGTTTTAACTTACTGTTAGGCCATTGCTTGCAATGGAACCTCTGTTGATTCACGACTGTCTATTTTCTTACTGGAAAATGTTATTAATGGTGATTTATGATGTAATTTACTTGGTTGTGGTTTAGTATGGATACGGCCGTAATCTTAGCTTATTGTTGCAAAAATGTGAATTCCATGGCCGTGATAGCATAGGAAGTGGTTCTTTTCCCCTGGATTATGTTAATGGGGTTTTGTTTACTTCTCGACCGTGAGCCTCGATAATGAATGCAACATGTATATTTTATTTATATTACTATCAAGCGTTGATAGAGCAATGATTTCAATTATGGTTAATGTTGATTTTTTGGTTCAATCTTGATCGATGTGATTTCAACCCTTATGTAAAATGCGTAGCCTGTGTAAAAGTTTCATTGGTTAATCCCTTTCGTAAATTATTTTCATTATCATAGTTACTTTTGACTTATGAGGAAGATTGTAAATCTTTGCAGCGTTGTTAAAATTTTCCTAATCAAATCCTACAGGATTCGATGCCTGTCATGGTTTGATAAAACAAGATGATCCTATAGGATTCGATCATGAGCTGCGTGGGTTTGTGTTTTAATGTTGTATGTGTGGATTTGTTTTGGAAGAAGTGATAACACGATTTCGATCCTGAAACCCTTAGTTGGATTCCTTATTTCGATAATGAATTTTCTTATTAAGTTTATGGTTGATTCTTATGTTGATAGTTGATAGCATGATTTATGTTTAATAAAGAAGCGTTCTTACGGACCTTGATAGATCTTGAAGGATGGCATACAATGTGGTTAACATTTGTAAATTGGAAAATATTGGTGTGGAGTTTTGTTTATGTTATTTGGTAGGTTTTTAATAATAGGTTAACTCTATTTATCTTGTGTTTCGTCATTTTATTAAAAGTTTTAGTAATGATATTTAAATTATAATTTTATGCATAGAATTTTATGCTAAGGCTTAAGGTAATATTTTTTATTAATACAAGCTAGATGGAAATATATAATCTTCCAGTAGAGAAATGATATAAAGTTAGCTTTTAAATATTTCTTTGGTTTATAAATTCTATGAGTTACGGTTAATAAGATTTCAGTACAAAATATATGATATTATTTATATGTTTTGAACTTGAAATAATAAATAGGAAATCTAACTCACTTAAAAATATAGACTCTGTTCAAAGAAATACCTCTATTAGAGAAGACTGAAATTAACCTGTAATTGATGAAATAAAATGCAGACAAAAACAGAGACCAAACCCTTCTACATATAAAACTAAAGGTGATAGTCTATTATTATAAATATGAATAAGATATATTTTTTAAAATAGAATATCATATTTAGGTAGCTAAAATAACCTAGCCTCTATTTAAAAGAAGTACATATATTAGAGAATAATGAATTTAACTTGTAAGTGAAGAGAGAAGTAATGCGGAAAATAACCTAGCTATAGTAGATAGATATTAATTATCCATTCATAATTTAATCTCTTCATTTAATAAGAAAACCTGTATAAATTGCAAGGGAAAATCAAGAACCTCATTCCTGCAAGTTGAAGCTATTTTAATGCCTAAAAATACTACACACTCAAATACCCATCATTAACAAGTACATTGATAGATCTGACCTTTGTTCAGATAACCCAATAACTTGAGATCTACCACGTTCCACCCAACCATGACCTAGATACATTCCTGGTTTCAATATGGATCCCCTCAAGCTGGTTCCAACATGCAAGTATCTTAGAGCTCCTAAGGTAAGGATTCCCTGTCTGGGATATCAGGTTCTGGATCAGTTTCCTTTTTCCTCTCAGAAAAAAGAAAAAATGTTCTCTAAAAACTCTCTTGAAATTAATCAGGTAGAATTATGGCATAATGAAAAGATCCCCAAGCCTCTCTTTGTCTTGGGTTTTTATAGGCAGACTTTCCAAGAAAATGAGCAGTTAAATCAAGAATCATTTGATTTCTTGAAATAACCCTTTTTATTTAGTTTAGGTAATTTTAATATTTATTTAATGTTAACTTAGGAACTTTTGACTAGTTCCTACTTTGACTCTTGTAGGCATTTAATATTTAATTATCATTAGTAATAATAATAACATGTGGATCAGTTCATTATTACTTATAGTTACAGGCATTATTACTATGCTTAATCTTTTATACATATCATGTATATATACCATTTGTTCACATTTTAACTTTTAGGTATCATATAGTATGATCCCTAATCATATGACACTCTTGTTTTAGCTTAGTCACTTTCTTTAATAAGGCCTTCATGTAGGGGTTAGGTCAACTAGGTTAGGAAACTCTAAACCTCCT
The DNA here is from genome assembly GCA_001517045.1 of Pseudotsuga menziesii. NCBI lineage: Eukaryota > Viridiplantae > Streptophyta > Pinopsida > Pinales > Pinaceae > Pseudotsuga > Pseudotsuga menziesii. Next base: position 842,082 of record LPNX011190709.1, on the reverse strand, counting down.
TGCATGTTGGATTCCCTCATATAACATGGTAGTTATTCAGTACTATGATGAGATACATAAATTCAAAATTTCATTTAATCACTTAAAAATAAGTAATATGAGATCAATGCTTTATCAGAGTTGTTTTCATTCAACATATTAATTTTTCAATAACTCCTAGCGCTTATCCAGATCCCATACTCAACGCTAAAAACAGGGAGTTACAAACTTAGTGCAATTCCAGAGCTTCTTTCTCAACATTAATGCTAGGATGTATTTGTATCGGCCTTTCACCCTAGCTACGAGCAGAAATGACTACCTTTTTTCTATAGGACAGAAGGATACGGTCTCTATGGATGGAAGAGAAAACATGCAAGAAAGGGTTAGTGAACCAAGCAAAACCTCCAGCACACCATTAGAAAAATAAACCTGCAACAAGTAATCAATGGAGAACCTACAATGTACTGTTACAAACAAAATACACATACATCTAAGCAACAAATAAAAAAAACAAAGCATGCATATCATTATACCTAAGCTCTTAATGGAAGATGGGCCACCATGCCCTAGCTCAAGAAGCAGCCTCTCCTTACTGGTTTGAATGGTGTGGAGCTAAGCTCAACACACATGGGATGTGAATAATGGAGCAAATGATGGAGAGGGGTGAATGGCTTGAAAAATATGGGTCTCAAGGCACTCACATGGGTAGAGTAATGGTAAGCAAATGGGGAATGTTTTGAGAGTGACCCCTGTAGCAAGGATTTCTCCCTTGCTAAAGGGCAGGAATGGCTACCTTCCATCTATAGGATGGAAGGATAGGTTCCTGATGGAGAAAGAAAAGAAAAATAAACAAAACCGAACTGAAATACAAAACAAAAATCAAAGAAAAATGAAACCCCTCTGCAAACAAGGCTAGGGTTTAGCTCCAATACCCCGCAAGAACATATTAAAAAACTTGCAAACAAACAATGGAAACCTGCAAGAAAAGATAGGTTAGAAAAAACTAAATAAACAAGACAAAATAAACATTATACCTTCATTTGGTGGAATGGGCCACCATGCCCTAGCTTGGAGAAGCACCTCTCTCTCTTTTGGCAATGGGAGGATGGATGAGAGGGAGTGTGGGTGGCTTGAGAGACAAATGGTCTCAAGGCATCCACTCGGGCAACATAATAGTATGCAAGGGAGAAGTGATTTGAAAGTGACCCCCACCCCTCTATTTATAGCTTTTTTAGGGTTCTAACCCCCTGGTCATGGATTTAGCCCCTTCACTCAAACTTTAGCTCCTTTTAGGATTTCAGGCTCCTTTGAGGGGGTTTAGCCCCTTTTTAGGGGTTTTTAAGCCCTTTTGCTCATTCTTAAGCCTTTTTGAGGGTGTGGGGGTCCAACAAGGTTAAATGAGGGTCGTGCATGGGTGTCCTTGGTTGGTGTAGGCCATGTAGAGTTGAGTGAGGGATTTTTTGGGTTAACAGATTGCCCCCTGATGTGTGAGGGCAGGAGCTCATTGTATGGCCGATGAACATCATAGGATTTTCTACAGAGTGGTGGTGCTTCCGGGGCTGGGGCATGGTGGCTTTTGGATTTTGTATTAATATGGTTCCCATCAATGGGTGAGATACAAATAATGTGTGACATGTATATGGACAAGGCGAGCATCCCCATGCTCATAACAATGTCAAAAGAATAATGTGATATATGCTCTATAATAAAAGAGCCAATAATATACAACTGATGATACATAGTAGTTGCCTCAATGAGAGGCTGAATACAATATTGATCTAAAGAACTACTACATTGGACCCATGGAATTATCATGGAATGATATATCTTCATGACTGATGGCCTACTGGATATGGAATGGTACATAGATGTATGGACTCATTGATGGAGATTTAGAGTCTCTGTGGTACAAGTATGCTGCATTAATCATAAATCTATATGGAAGCGTTGTTGGGGCTTCTGAACGCTGTCTCCAACGCAACCTAGAAATCACAAGGGACATAAACCTGTTTAGGTCCCTCGAATAGACTCATCAATGTGCTAGAGTCAGATGAAATCTGGGGTCTTCTACCAAATACTGCACGGACCAATACCCTATATGAATCTCAACAGTGGGATGATGTAGCTAGAGTCGAGCACGTGAGAAACAACCATTCCATGAGGCACTAAGGACTCCTCTCAAGTGGTTTGAGGAACTCATAAGTGAGGTTAATGAAACCAAGATACAGGGACCTATGGGTCTATCCTCTAGAATATGTATGTTGTCATCAATAGAGGGAGACCTCCCCAGGTCAAGGAAATGGTGTTTCCTTGACCAGAAGCACGAGGGAGATAAGCGAAATATGTGAGACAATTTGTGCACTGACCCACTAAATGGGGGGGGGGGGGGGTTGAATAGGGGTAGGGGGAGTTTAGTAGACTCAAACTTCCTTTGTTCAGAGTATGACAGCAGGGAAGACCAGGCAATAAATGAAACTGACTCATGGGAATCGGATGATAGCTGTAATACCAGGAATGTCACTGCAGATGGTAAATACTTGGGGGAGGTGGACACTTTTGATATTGATGGGATCCAAGGAAGACACATTGTAGAGTACTCTGAACAAAGGTGACCCAAAGTGGGGATGCTACCAAACTATTTTTTATAGGGTGGTGTCTAGATACATCGTTGTGGTACGATCTCCTGGATTTTTGGCGAGCTCAAGAAAGTAAATGCTCAATGGTGCTTTCAATTTTAGAGAGTCTGAAAGCACGAAGAAGACTCCAGTGGGGGCTCTTTTTCATTGGTAGTCTCTTGTGCCCGAAATAGGATAAAAGTATACATAGGAGAGCTCACCCATCCTGTAGGGGATGAGAGACTTCTTTACCATTGGTATTCCATTCAGGCAGGAAAAGGTTAAACCTATACTGAATGGACAGTCATTCAGATATTTTTATGAGCATGAATGAAACCAAGTTTGCTCGGTAATCATTTCTTGATGAGAAGGCTCGAAAAGACCTTAACGACAACCCATGGTGATCTTTTTCATAAAGTTCGGCCTCTCTGCCCAAGAAAGCATAAAAGTATGTAGAGGGGAATAGTCTTGGCTTGAATATGCCAAGGTGGTCCTTTTCATTTAATGGTCTACATAGTCCGCAAAAGGAGATAAACAAGACAATGTAGATGCCCTTTCCTATACTTTAACGAGCGGGAAAGGAAGCAGCTGTGCTTGAAAATCTTTTCATTCTTTTAGGAGTCAGAAAAAAGCTTAAACGAAACTCTAGTATGGTCAACCGATTGCGGTGGCACAGGCGGTGCCCCATGTCAGGACGGTGGACAGTGGTCCAAATGTCATCCACGAAGTATGGATGGAGTAGGTGGCTCTTAAACATACCAATACATGCACAGTATAGATCACAGTAGAGGCACACAAGTCAATGCGGTAGAGGCACGCAAACCAAGGTGGCTCTTGGATAGAGGTCAGGAGAGATGTGTGTGAGTTGTGGTGGATGAAATTGACTACATGTGATGTGAGTGCAAGTTCGAAGGTAGTTATACACCAAATACATGTAAAATAAATAATTTGTCTTCTTGACAATGGTTCGGAGATCCGCATAAGGTGCGATGGACAAAGTAGATGGCTATATGCTAAAAAAAATGATGTTCCTTAATGGGCGGTGGCCCAAGAACCTGCATGAGTGGCAGTAGGAAAGTGTGATGCAAGTACAGGTCCAAAGACACTTGTATCACCATGATGTGGCTCCAAAATCAAGGTAACTTCCGGGGAGTGGTCCCGAAATTTATTTGTTAAACATGAGACAATGGTCTCATAAGGAGATGGAAATTTGAGGCCAGAGGTGTGAGAGGTGTATTGAACAAGTTCTGGGTGACTTTGGAGTAGCAACTAATGGTGCTGCCCCTAAGGCCGTGATGCATAGGGGAAAACTAAACCAAATGGGGGCCTATAAGTATGGAGCTAGCTCAACATACAATGTGCAATTCTCATGGTGGTATTCAAATTGATTGGACCTCCAGGATAGGTCTAGGGACATAATGGTATGCTAGCATAGTGGTAGCTAGTTCATACGGGTGACATACTGTGTGCATGTGCATATGTGGTTCCGTACCCTCCAATGGGATATCCTTATGTGTATAACTATTACTGGAGGGGGTCTATGACTTATGGTAAAAAAAATTGCAAAACAAAAAAGGAAAAAACTATGCTATAAGGGACTCATAGTGGTTATATCAGGCATAGAATCTCTTGAGGTGGAGCCCATTACATGGCTTCTTCAAGAGTTGACCATTTGAGTTAGCAAAGAGGTATGCCCCCTTCCCAAGACTAAGGTCATTGGCAAGGAAGGGTGACAGAATCTGTTCTTTTAAGGGAAGAACTGATTCCACACTATGGTTTAAAGGGAATGGGGTAAGACCAGAGGTGGTCTTACAGATCTCTCCATCATCACGTAAGTGGTGCTAGGGTAGATTAGGTGGATCTTCCATGGCCGATGAGATGGAAGGGCGACAGTGCTAGAGATTATGTAAATGGTATTGGTTTTGGTTTTGGTGGACTTTCCCCCAGTCTCTGTTGTAGGAAGAGGGGCAGGCCTGGAGATAGGAGGAGTCTTTGATGGACCTGGAGGTAGGTGCAACATCATCTCAATTGGATGGACATGAGTCAACACATCCTGGGGCCTTAGAGGTATGGTAGGTGGTTCAAGGCACCACATAGGATCTCATAGTGTGAAATCTTGTAGATTGCGGGTTGCCAAGGCAGAATTACTCACGATCCTGGATGGTAGGAAAAGGAAAAGGAAAAGAACAAGGAAAAGGATTGTGTTGATTGGGAATGAACCCCACTATTTCCCTAGTAACTGAGGTTGAGGTTGTGAATGAGGTTGTAGCTGCGAAACGAGATGTTGTTGGGAAAACAACAGAAGAGACAGATCTGATGGACCATTGGTGATGGTGGAGACAAGAGAGTCTATAGAACAAGACATCATGTAGATGGAGATTTTTTCTGAAGAAGGAGGTGGGGGGTGAACTTCTTCAATCAGGGTGATCTCAAATTCAAGGGAATGTTGATGAACGTTGGATAAATCCATTCGAAACTTGTGCAAGTCTTGGCAGTGGTGAGAATAGTGTCCATACAGTCCATAAAGGGTGCAAGCATGGTTTGTTCTCAATGACTTATTTCTCACTATTGGTGCGCTTGGAAGTTCAACCATGGGGAGGTTTTCAGTTGTATCCATGGCATCCAAATGCGTGTGGATCATGGGAATCTCAAGACAGTTCTGAGTTGGATGGCCTTGTTCTTTGCAGACGATGCAAGGCAGGATCTATCAAGGTTCAGTGGTACCTTTTGCGTTCTTTCCCCTCGCCTTTTTTGGTGGGGTGGTGCGGGTGCGGTTGTTGGTTTTTGTGGGCTGGGCGGAGGATGAGATTTGACCGCAATGGGTTGCATGGGGGTTAAGGCTACCTGGGATATTGGTGGTTGATATGGTGGATCAAGATACCACACGGAAATTACTAATTTAAAGTTGGGTAAGTTTAAGGTGGCCATTACTGGCTTGCTCAAGACACCAGGCGGCGGAAAGCGGAAGGGAATTGTGTGGATTGGGGAGGAGCCCAGATAACTCCCTGTTGGTTGTATGTGGGGATGAGGTTGTGGTTGTGAATGCGTGTAATGCTGTGGCTACAAATGATGTTGTGTCTATTGTTCATTTTTCAGCTATAGATGATGTTGTGGTTGCGGTTGGGGCTGTGGCTGTGTTTGGGTGCAGTGGTGCTGGATGAGAGCATACACAAATCCACAGTTTCACTAGGTGTCAGTGGTGGTGACACTATGGGGAAAGAAGTCGTCATGGTGGTATCAAAAAACAACCTAGGGCCCACATTCAACAATGGGGAGGTTGGTATGTTGTCAACCATGGTGTTGACCGCAAGGATAAGATTGGCATGTGTGGTCATCCCTTGCAGATCAGTGGTTTTGATCGTAGGGATAATGTTGGCGGGTGCCGTTAGCCCTTGCGGATTGTGATAAGTCAGTTGGTCAACCATCATGATTTTCCCTTCATGGGGGAACATCATGAGATGGAAGACAGTTGATGCTACCGCTCTCATGGAATACATATAACTTCTTCCTAGGATAAGGTTATAGTCCAATTGAGCATTGACAACCTCTAAGTCAATCAGAACTGTCTTCCCGTCTAATGTGATGGGGGCATGGGGGAGGATTCCTTGGACTTTAGTGGGATGGCCATCATAAGCTTGTGGAGTTATGGAGGATGGTTATAGAATTGGGGATCCAAGTTTTTTCCAGACTAGGGTAGACATAATGCACATGGATGTGCCCTCATCCACTATGCACTGGTGGATGACCAAATTCTAAGTAGACACTGGATTTGAAAGGAAATGGTTGATGGCATTCGCGGTTCTCCATTCTCCATGTCGAATGTGATAAACTTGGAGTCAGAGGGGTCTATGGCCCTAAGGGTGGCTAATAAGGATTTCTACTGCATTGGGCAAGTTTTGAGTACCTCAAGAGCAAACATGGTGGTAGGTGTTTGGCCAAATCACCCACGATGTTGTAGTTGACAGCAGCTCTAGCCGTGGCATTATTGGCAACCCCGGGGGGTGCAGGAGAGGGGGTAACTGAAGAGGTGCATTGACTATTTTAGACGTAGATGCCGATGATGTGTCAACAGGTTCAGTGTTGGTTCCGCATTGATTTCATCTGGTTTGCATATTGACCTCTTCACTTGTCATAGCTAGCAGGTGGTGGACACTTATTTCTATCATGGGAGGTGCCCCTGGAGCATTGGGATTAGGTTAGGGAGGGGGTGTGGTTGCCACCAATCCTTGGACTGGTAATGGGTTTTGGATCACCATAGGATGAGGTCCTTGTGGTGTCGGGTTGGGTTGGGCTTGGTCCATTGTGTTTGTGGCATGTTGAACCTTGTTCTTAATGGCCTGCTTGGCACGACCCATGAAGGGACACTTGAATGTGTAGTGCCCATAGACCTCACAAAGTGTGCATGGTTGGTTTGTACGCAATGGGGCATTACGTCTCGGTGCATTTGGTCGTTGAGGATTTTGGGCTAGCTAGTTTTCCATGGAAATGTTGGGAGGGTTTGGTTGTTGATCGCCTCCCTGGTTGATTATTTCCTTGGTTTCGGGTTCGATTATTCCTGGCTTGCCCTTGTTGGTTATTAGGGGCTAGCTAGTTGGGATGGTTTTGTTGTGCAAACACCTGTCCCAATGGAGCAGGTGGAGCAGGGGCAAGGGCCTGAACAGCTTGCACCGGCAGTGCATAGTAGACTTGGGTGGGTGCTGGTGCCACAAATGTGGGTATTTGTCCCATGTATTGATTTGTTGGCTAATCCAAGGCCTAAGCCTACTATAGTGGCATAGGTTGTGCATAAGAAGTTGTGGCTCTAGAATGGGACATCATTCTTACATAGTCTAGAGTTTGGTTTTGGTAGGAAACACTAGCAGTGTTTCTTGGTTGTGGTGGTATTGCAGCAGGTGTCGGACGGTGCTGTGGTTGGTGGGAGACCAAGCCTATGATGCCATATACAGCATGGGATGCCGTCAGTGCATCTCGGTAGGAGGTACCTGCATGGGGAGCGTCTGGAATGATAGTGTAAAGGTACCCAGACTGTGCATAGATCATATCAAACTGGTAGACTTTCAAGATGGCCTCCTCTTTGGATTGGGGAAATTCGGTTGCGACGTCCTTTGCTATAGGTGGGAGCAAGGTTTTAAGGAACCAATCTAGGAAGATCTTGTAATCAAGTTGGATCTTATAAAAAATGCAGTGTCATCGCCACTCATGAATTTGGTTGGTTATGTGGGTCGCAGTATTTTGGTAGCAAGATAACAAGATCTCCACCCCTTCATCATATCTAACGGGGAGTTGGAAATATTGCAGGAACATGAAAGCCAGAGAGTTGAAATCTGGGTACTTGGCTTGTGGTATCTCAATGTACCACTTGGCTGCAGCACCTGTGAGGGTGTGTTGGAATAGTATTAGCCTAATTGAATCATTTATGATGATATTTGATGAGCACCATAGATGAAATTTCATGATGTGGTTTTGGGGGCATTCCCCTACCTTCCCTTCAAACTTGGGAATGTCTGAGGGAAGTTTGGTTGGCATGGGAGGCCAAAAAGTTTGATGGCGGATAGCATCATTTGTTAACCACACAAAATCAGGAAAGTTGAGACGTGCCATTAAAGGAAGGTTTGACCCCAGTTTTATCTGAGATGGGGCAGCTATGGCGGTGGGGTTTGCAAGTGCATAATGCACCTGCATAGCTGGCGGTACTTGTGGCACCATTGTGGATGGTCCAATTCCCCTAAGTGTGGTGGGAGGGGTAGTGTGGGTAGAAGGGCCACTACACCCATGTATGATAGGAGGGGTAGTGTAGGTGGAAGGGCCACTGCCCCCATGTGTTACAGGTGGGATAGCTTGGGTGGTCAATATGGGTGGTGGAAGCTAACTTATGACAGTTTGCATGACTATGCCGGGGCTACCTGTAGGGTTATTGGTAATAGTTTGTGTTGTGGACATGGGTCCACTAGCAATTGGTATGCCAAAAAATGGATTCAGGTTTGCACCAACCATGGGGCTTGATGGTGTAGTGTGTAGATCTGGTTCAAACTAATATGGGTCTGAATCTGAATCAAAGGCTATGTGGCCTTCTGATGGTGTGGGAGGTCATCGAGAATGGTCTCAACGATGTCAGTTTAATGACTTGAACTATGGTGGTTCGCCTCTTAGGCGTGAGGAAGAGCGTGAGGGATCAACCATGTCAAATTTGTATGTCAAACTGGTGGTAATGATTTTTGGACCCCGGTTTCAATGGATTCCTATTGGATGCAGGTGGTCACTTGGCCACCAAGACTGCCAGAAAACAACGCTTGGCTTTTTCCTCACAGGAGCGGCTACTCAATCGATGGGGGTCGTTTCCCATTTCGCTTGGCAATTCCTCTTAGTGACCAACTACTTTGGGGTTCCCGTGGTCCTCCTCACAATGAGTTTCTGGGCTGATCCCAACTACTTCCCACGATTAAGGAAGTTAGGGACTTATGTCCTCAAAGACTGCATATTTTTAACTTAGTGTAAATTGTAAATTTTACTGACTCACTCAGCGTCATGAACTGAGTTGGGTTGATTTATATGGTATGGTGTGTATGTCTTTTGTTTTTCTATTATATCTGCTGGCTGCAAATGGTTTATGCATATTCCATAGAGTTCATAACATTGTGAATGAAAGCAGTAAATAGTAATCAGAAATTTTTAGACATGTACCATTTGTAATCCTGAATTGTGATAGCCTGACTAGGTGACTACCTTACACCTATATTCTTCTTCAACCAAGAGAAGGTGTTGGGCTCTCAACACAATGGGACTAATCCCATCCGTATATCCATAGGTCACCCTTTGGATGCAAGGTTGGTCAACAGGGAGGATGCTGAGCACCATGAGAAGCCCTCCTTCTCTACCCCCTCTACCTTCCAAGTCACCCATTTTTAGTGGCTTTGAATAATATTAGGTGAAGTGCCTATTACTATACGAGCTTCGCCCTTTGTCTTATCCTAGAATACCTCAAAGGGTGATGACTGGGTAGAGGAGGAAGGGTTAGGCAAGATGTTGATTTTAAGTGAATTTTAGTCAAACTATGTTCATTAACCCATTAAGTATTAATTTACACTTTGATTTACACTTTGTTTTATAAATTAAATGGACATAAACAGAAATAGAAATAGAAATCAAAGCAATTTGAATGGACAGAGGCAGCTGAGCCACACTAACATTCCTTAACTATTAAAAAATCAAGCTCCGAGTGACAGATCGCACTTTTTGGGTCAAATGTGGCGAGGGGGTCACCAAAGTTTTCCAGAAATAGGTGAGGGGGTCACTCAGAATTTGCAGATAGAAGCAAGCTAACTTCTAGAAGGGGGTCACACCTTTCGAGGCTAAATAAGTGACCTGGTCGCACCTATGAGGCCAAAAAGAGTGACAAGGTTCCCTTTCTGGGATCGATAAGAGAAACTTGCTCCGAAAACTGAAATTTTTTTGACCCCGAGTCAAATCCTACCAACAGTAACCTATACTGTGGCCAAATGGACTCGGATTTTCCTTCAGGAGGCTCAGTAGTAATTGAAAATGTAAATAAACAAAAATCTAAGCTAGATTTTAACAAAAAATTAAACTAGGTAAAAAACTAAACTAAAGACTGAAACTTTGAAAAATAAACTCAGGGATCCTGTGGGATCGACCTGGTATGGTCGCCAGTTCTGTAGCATGGATTTATCCCTTGCTACAGGGTAGGAATGGCTACCTTCCATCTATAGGATAGAAGGATAGGTTCCTGGTGTAGAAAGCAAAGAAAAATAAACAGAACCAAACTGAAATACAAAACAGAAATCAAAGAAAAATGAAACCCCTCTGCAAACAAGGTTAGGGTTTAGCTCCAATACCCTGCAAGAACATATTAGAAAACCTGCAAACAAACAATGGAAACCTGCAAGCAAATATAGGTTAGAAAAAACTAAATAAATGTTGGATCAGGGTCCCGCAGCTACAGAAGAAGCTGCTAGTTTAGTGGATAGATAAGTTTTGGCGGAGAGAAGATAAGATAGAGCTACGACGCTGTAGCACGTTTCCAGCTACAGAGCAGAGCATGACTTTTAAGATAGAGAAGTCAAGGAATATGACGATACCTGAGCGGCCGAGAAGAGAGAGCTCACCCACTGCATTGAAGGCAGCAGCGAAGACAGGAGGGCTCAGCGACCCTCATAAAGGAAAAGGAGCAACGAGGCTGAAGCATTGAAGACGAAGGACAGAAACAGCGAAGTGGTGCATAGTACCCATGATCAGCTCTGGGAAGCATGGAAGACTGCAGAGAGCTGTGGTGTGATGGAAAGAAGCTACCTCAAGTATAGATATGGCCGACTATAACTAGTTAGGGTTTTGGGTTACTGTTGGGACAGGCCCACAGTGTTGTAATGGCAAGACCTTCGGGCTGCCTATAAAGGGATATATTTTGTATTGTAAAAGGGTTGGTCGGTTAGAGGGTTGGTTAGACAGTTAGACAATAGTTGGGTGATACAGATAATAGAAGTAACATAGACTGTTGTAAAAGCTGAGCTCTGGTTCTGTTATTAGCGGTAGCAATCTTACTGTAACCAGCAGCTGGCTTATAGAGCATGCATGTAACGATCCGAAAGGATCGACAGAGAGGGAAGAGTATATTGTAGGAGTGCAATATAGAGAAGAAAAGAGATCTAAGAGAGAATATCTTGAGCTGCATATGTGGTGCAGCAGAACTGTGTTTTACCTTTCCCTGAGCTATAATAAAAACAAAGTTCTGTGGACGTAACCTCCATCCTAGAGGTGAACTATGTTAAAATTGAGTGTTATGTTTACTTGTGCATTCACCAGTTATTTCATGAACTTTGTTTACATTTTAATGAATGAATGTGTTAATCAGTTTACAGCAATATAGAAGGATAAACATAAGTTGAAGTCTTTGGCATGTTGTATGCGGGTTCATTTATGCTTTGCTTGAAACAGTCACTAGTCGCAGTATTGAACAGCCTGGTATGTTGAGCCTTGCGAGTCGATATGAACAACGCTAAGTGTGCTGAGCCGCGGGAGTAGGTTATCGCAAGAAGGCAATACCGCACCGGCAGAGGAGCTACGGTGCGCAATACCGTAGGTTAAGGGCTTAGCGTTGGGAGGAAGTTACGTATCACCTGGTGAGCGGCGATGCGATAAGGCTGGAGTCATCGCGAGTCAGTGAAAGTGTGCGACGTGAAAAGGGACCGCACGATAGTAGAAGGGACATCTCGCGGCTAGAAGAGCTGCGAGATGAGAAGATCGCACAACGCGAGCAGAGGAGTCACGCGATGCGTAGAGAAAGAGACCTCGTAGCTAGAAGAGCTGGGAGTCGTAAGAAAAAATGCCACAGAACCTAGTCCAAGACGCTTGAGTCCTTGGCCAACCCATTAGAATCACTTTGGGTGAGACTTCAGGCCGCTTTGCGGTCTGTTGCCGAAAGGGCCAATGAGTTAGGGGTGTTTTTGGTTGATTATAGTAAGCCCGAGTCTTNATATATATATATATATATATATATATATATATATATATATATATATATAACATATGCAATTAGATTATGCCCAATATATCAAACGAATCATCATGTTCACATGTGCAGTGGGGTCTTAGGCCCAATATACCAAATAAAACATCAAAGTAACATCATAATTAATAGGGATTATGCCCATAAGTGTTAGGTCAAAATTCATGATATTACATCCCTCCCCGCTTAGAACAACATTGTCCCTGGTGTTCTAGGGACTCGGAATGAAATCATGAAACAAGGCGAGGTAAGCCTTTCTCATTGTAGCTTCATTCTCCCAAGTAGCCTCATTGTCTTTGAAGTGCTTCCATTACGCTTTCAACTGGACTATGGTGCGCTTCAACGATAATTTTAGGGGCAAAATTTAGCCCATGGGATATTTTTCCATGTCTTTTTTCCAAAAAAAGATTCACTAATTTGCATTTTTTGAAGCCCTATTTCACCCAATTTTGATAGAGTAAAATTTTTTCACTCTAAAAATCGTCAAATTATTAAATAAACGATATAAAATCCTTAAAATTTGAAATATTTTTAGAAAAATATCGCCAAATATTTTATAGTTGACATTTTAAGAATCGGTAATATTCGCCAACAATTATACAGTTTTAAATAAGTATGCTTCCTTAAAATCATCCCTGGTGTGCTTCCTGAGCTGCACCTCTCTCTTATCCAGTATATGAATGGGTTTAGGTGAAAATTCCCCTTCNAAATAAACATTATACCTTCATTTGGTGGAATGGGCCACCATGCCCTAGCTTGGAGAAGCACCTCTCTCTCTCTTGGCAATGGGGGAGCTATGGCTCAATAAGATGATGGATGAGACGAAGTGTGGGTGGCTTGAGAGACAAATGGTCTCAAGGTATCCACTCGGGTAGCATATCAGTATGCAAGGGAGAAGTAATTTGAGAGTGATCCCCACCCCTCTATTTATAGCTTTTTTAGGGTTCTAAACACCTGGTCAGGGCTTTAGCCCCTTTTTGGGGATTTTAGCCCCTTTCGCTTAAACTTTAGCTCCATTTAGGGTTTCAAGGTCCTTTGAGGGGTTTTAGCCCCCTTTTGGAGGTTTTAGACCCTAGGAGAGATATTTAGGCTCTTTTTAGGGGTTTTTAAGCCCTTTTGCTCATTCTTAAGCCTTTTTGAGGGTGTGGGGGTTCAACGGGGTGAAATGAGGGTCGTGCATGGGTGTCCTTGGGTGTTGCAAGCCATGTAGAGCTGAGTGAGGGATTTTTTGGGTTAACAACCCCCACCCTTGTATTTATATATTTTTCTTGAATTTTTAGGGTTTTAAGCCCTTGGTCAAGGCTTTAGTCCCTTTTTGAACTTTAAGCCTTTTTTGGTCATTCTTTAGCTCCTTTAGGGTTTCTAAGCTCCTTTTAGGGTTTTTAGCNGTTCCACCTATAATAAGGACCAATCAATCACATGTTTAGTATCATAAACATATTTCTTTAGTAAATATGCGTGGAAAACATTATGGAATTTTATGTGAGTAGGTAAAGTTAGTTCATATTCTACTAGCCCTCTCTTGGCTAGTATCTCAAAGGGTCCACAAAATATCGGTGCTAACTTACCTCACCTTCCCAATATCAATGAGATTCCTTTTTCTTTTACTTTGAAGTAAACATGATCACCATTATGATGATCTTTATATTTTCTTTTCTTATCCGCGTAACTCTTTTGGTGATCTTTTGCTTCTTTAAGGTTCAGCTGGACCTTGGTAACCAATTGTTCCAAGTCCTTTAGTAATTCAAGCCCTAACATGAGTTGATCCACCGGGCTATCCAAAGTAACCGATGTTCTACACTTCTGTCCATAAAGTACCTCAAAGGGACTTATCTTAGCGAAGGTATGGTATCCGTTATTATATGAAAACTCTGTAAGATGCAGGTAATATTCCCACTTGGTGGAGTTGTTCATGACATACATCCTAAGCATGTCCTCTACATTTTGGTTTACTCGTTCTGTCTTCCCATCTCTCTGTGGGTGGTAAGTAGTACTAAATTTCAACTGCATCTCTAAACCGGAGAATAAGGATCTCCAAAATTTCTCGGTAAACTTAGTATCTCTATCCAAGATGATCTCCTTTGGTATCCCGTGCAATATAAATATCTCCTTTAAGAATATCTCGGCAATGTGTACTTCCTTGTAGGTTGACTTCATTGGAATGAAGTGTGCTACTTTTGACAATTTGTCAACTACTACAAGGATAGAATCATTTTTCTTCTTACTCTTAGGTAGACCCATGATAAAATCCATATTAATGACCTTCCACTTCCATTATGGAATGGGTAATGGCTGCAACAACCCTGAAGAGTTATATTTTTAACATTTAAGCTATATGATCTTAGGATCTTATCTGAGAGAATAAAAAGGACAGTAATCAATCACAAAAGACAATGAACACAAATAGTTTCCACAGGGGATCCATAAAGGAGAAAACTCTGCAACTTCTTCTGAGATAGAATCAGCACCAAAAGTAAAAACCAAAGATATAAACTTGATCTCCCAACAGCAGTAGTCTCTCTCTCTCTTGTCCCAGCTTCTTCTTTCTCTCTCAGTTATGCACTACAACTGAGTGTGAGTGAATGTGCATTAAATAGAGAAGATCCCTCTCTATTTATACTAATTCCCGACTTGACAGTAACTCAATAGGGCCGACTTCTCTAAGAGAGTCTAATAACCCTAGGGCCCCACAACTACGGGGACTTTAACCCTTTATCAATAAGGAGGGTTACACTCTATGACTTTACATGACTTGTTTACATTATTGAAACTCCTGATAAGAACATCGGTGCATGACATGACTCACTTACATTACAGATACTTCCCAATAGAAACATTAGGGTACAATACATAAGATATACATGTGCACACATTTTGAAGTTACAAATACATCAACACTCCCTCTTAACTAGGAAGGTAATCTCTCGACACAATTTATCAGCACAAGTATTCTTCTCTGGATCAAACCTAGATCATCATCAAGTCTGGAGCATTTGTATCTTCATCAATTCATCTTCAAGTCATATTCATCTTCAAGTCATCTTCATCAAGTCTGGATCATCACTAGATCATTATCAATGTTAGAATAATCAACCCATAGTTACCTACTTTAGACATTAATTTTAATTATTTTTTTCGTATTACCTAGTTTCCTAGATTCCACTATATGCTAGTTTCCTTCTACAAGTCCTAGAAGTCAACACATGCTAAAATTGAGTCATGGAGCACTTGGGAAACATCCTGGAAACCCAATTTAGCATGTTTTCATTATTCCAGATCCTCCAAAGTGCATATCAGCTTTTTCTGAAAAGATGCCTTGTTTTATTCTGATTTAAGGCAAAAGGAAAAGATAGACTAGGTGTAGTTGACTTGTTTTTTTCCCATGTCACCCTCCTTCCTTTTATCCAAATAAAAGCATGCATGAATTGTCTTTCCATCCCTCTTTATCTTTCCCACTTGACTTAGCAAATTCGTGAGCATATTCATAGATTTGGAAACTGCTTTATGCACCTATGGGGGATTTGACTAGATTTAGCAAGCCTACTTTTTTACTATTTCAAATGGCATATTTATGCATTCAATTTCCCATGTAATGATATATTTCATCAGCCTATTACTTCCCAAGTTTGGCTATTGTACACTTATTGAATACAGATCAGTGTTATGCTCCAATTTCAGTCTCCTTTGGTTTGAATTTTGCATGTTCAATTATCAATTTTGTGAGTCTAATTGTTCTATCTCTTGGGTTCAATTTCCACATGGTATCAGAGCCTTTTTATATCAATTTCTCTCCTTCCTTATTTCTATTGTAGGTTCGACATCTTGACTGGGAGTGCATTCTGCTGGCTGGAGGGCACAATTTCCGAGCTATGGACCAATCTCAGAAGATCATCTTGACTCCATTCAATTTATTTGAGTGGAAAGCTGAGATGGAGATATTTTTGAGATAAAAATGTCTCTATATGGCAACTATGGCAATAGATGGAGATCCCAATGCAGCTACAGAGAAAATTAAATGGCACAACAGGAGGGATGAGGCCTATGATCTTTTGTGTCTGAGCATTTCAAGAGACAACCTCTTCCATCTTGATGGATTGAAATCACCTAATGAAGTGTGGGGGAAAAAAGAAGATCTTTTAGGAAAGATAGATGATATGATAGGAAATCAAATCAAGAATGAGCTCTCCTTGAGTCCAAGTAGCTTCGAGTCATTGCAACTCTACTTTTCCAAGTTTAAGGCCCTTATTTTGCAGTTGAAACGGTGTGGGATCGAAAAGAAGGAAAATAAACTAGTTTTGGCCATATTTCTAAGCTTGGTCCTAACTCTTCAGTGTTTTTTTCGACCTTCCATGCCACCAAGTTGACAACTCAAGTTTGGAATATTCCCAAGCTTGCAAAGTTCATGGAATCCCTCACACAGGAGAAAGATAAGTTGGTGATGATGGGTACCATCAAACCTTCCAAAGACCAAGATTTGGTTGCTATAGATTCAAAGGTGGATTCAAAAAGCAATAAAAAATCTAAAAATCCACCTGAGCAAAAGAGAGACAAGAACAAGTCTCAAGAGGAGCCCCAAGGTTCCAAGAAGAACTCCCAAAAGAAGAAGAACAAAGGAGAAATGAGCAAGTGTGCATACTACAGTAAGGGCTATCATCTTGAGAGCTCTTGTATGAAAAATCAAATTGACATGTTGACCCAAAACATGGAGAAGAATAACATCTCCCTTCCTAATTGCTCAAAGAAGAGGGAAAGAGGATCAAATTCAGAGGACAGAGAGAGAGTACATGCCTTGGTTGCTAGCACATCAAGATCACCTAGCTTCATCATAGACTCAAGAGCTTCTATACATATGGTTTCTACAAAAGATATATTCTCCTCTCTTGACATGTTGAAAGGTCCACCAATAGTTTTGAGAGATGACTCTCTCACTGACAGTTTGGGGAAGGGAAGGATTGATTTTGACCATGGTAAGTTCAATAATGTGTTGTATGTTCCAGGTCTTGCCTCTAATCTCTTGTCAGTGTATTAGATGACTCATACTGGGTCTCCAAAGAAGTTCATATTCTCCATTGATGATGTTGAAATCGCTAAGATTTTGAATGGTAAAGTCATAGAAAAAGGTGTTGTAGATCACACTTCAAAGGTATACAATTTTTCCCATTTTCTACCCTACTCAAACCCCTCTGCTCTTCTGATTTAGGCTAATGAAGCAAGAAATATTTGGATTTAAATATTTGGCCATCTTAACTACAATTATCTTTCTGATTTGAGTGAAAAATATATGGTCATAGGGTTACCAAAGATCAAGTTTTCTAAGGGATTCTGTCAAGGTTGTATCCTAGGAAAACACCCAGAGCACAAGTATGAGAAAGCTAGTCATGATAGAACCTATACACCTCTTGAGCTGATCCACAGTGAATTTACTGTTCCATTTCCTCATATGTCCATGATTCAAGACAAATATGCACTGACCTTCATAGATGACTTTTCCAGGTATTGTTGGGTTTACTTCCTAAAGCATAAGTCTGAATTTTTTGACCTCTTCAAAGTCTTTAGAACCTTGGTTGAAACTAGTCTGGGAGGAAAATCAATATCCTCAGATATGAGAATGGTGGTGAGTATGTGTAATGTCCCTTTTTGAATTTTTTTTTTAATGACCAATTATTTCACTTTTTCCCCAATTTTGACCTTAACTAGTTTTGATGTCTAGACCTCCAAATTGACCCAAATGCTTCCAAATTTTATCTGAAGGTACATGACTGATAATATAAATTAAATATAATTCTCATGTATGTTTTGTGACCTCCAAATTACTTCTACAAACTTGTTTAATGTTCTGTTCAAAGTAGGAGTCTTTACTAGCAAATTGGGGCTCCACAAATGATCCCAAAGTCACTTGAATTTATGAACAGACGCTGGGTATGTGTAAGTGACCTTTTAAAATTCTCATATGCATCATGTTTCATTTTATACATGCTTTTATGACTCTTTCCAAAACAACTCCCAAGTCACAATTTCGACCCTTGGGGAAAATGCACCAAATCTTCTCCCAATGCAATAAAAATGAGTAAAATGGATTCCAATGCTTAATTACTGAACATGAGACTTGAAATACACATTAATTACATTCCATACATCATACATTTATTATATAAACATTCCTCCATTCGAAATAATAAGCATTACCATGGCATATATCAAAATGGAGTGGAAATGATCATTGTTTGCTCATTAAAAGTCATTTTGACATACAAATATTGGGAATTTAGACTTGAAACTTTATGAGAATGAATAAAATATAATATTTAACTTATTAAAACAAAAAATTGACAATTAAAGTCTCTCCCAATTCGAAATCATCAGCATTACAATGGTTCACAACAAGATAGTGGGGAAATGACACTATTTCTTCATTGTTCAACATTTTTACATGAATTATTTCGGGTAGTTCGACCTAAGAGTATTATAAACATGAAATACATATCATATACATCATTAAATAATATAACTTTTATTATAATCTTCCCCAAAGAGATCAATAGCTCACCCAAAGCGCAATCCCTCCATTGGCATGAATATGGTGTGAAAACTGGAAATAGTTGAGAGAGAGTGCTGAAATAGAAGAATCCACATGCTTTCTTGTAGTTACACCTGAAAATAATACTCCATTAAATACCTGATTTTTCTTTCCAAACACCAACTAGGATGGGAATCTTTCACCCTCGAAATTGGCTTAAGCAAGAAAACTAGTCCTCCACTAGCTCTCACAATTCCCAAATGACAATTTCACAAATGAGAAAAATCTTCTTATCATGGCTGATCCATGTATTTTATAAACATTATTAGTATTCTAATGTTCCAAATCCATCCATAAACCAAATCCAAGTTGAATTTTTGTGGCTACTCATGCTATGCCATGTGGCCTCTCTCTTCACATTCCCTCCTCTCCCAAATTTGACTAGGAGCCTCTTGGCCTTCTCCAACTCCCAAATTAGACCTATAAGATGCTCTATTCAGTCCTAAAATATCAGTATGTCAGTATTTCATCCTTAATATCTGACTTTTTTCATAACTATCATAGAATCTCCATCATTGGTGCCATAGATGTCATAAATGTAAGGGGAATCTAGCCAAGTGTCCATGAAACTCCCATTTGGCTCTTCCTCTCCCATGTAAGTTACAATTCATACCAAATTAAAAATATGAAGTATATGGTCAATTATATTAACATTATAATCCATCCAAAAACATTAGGCTTCCAATATATTTGAATTTGCAAGAGAAAGATACCATTTAACACAAGAATTCTAGCTAGTGTGGGCCCCATAGTCTCCATGTGTCTTCATGATCCATTTCCACTTCCATTTTATCTTGTATTTATTTAATAAGATACATTATTAAATATTTATCCCCTTATAATTTCTAAACATCATTTATTATCCCCCTTTTTCCAAATCTCAAAGCTTCCATCCCCAACCTAGGAACTAGTGATTTCCTCCTTGGAAATTATTTCACTTTTAGCATCCATTTGACAAATTTCATAAATATGGAAAATGTGATTTTTCCATTGTGACACAATGCAAAATTTGGGACATTAAAAATCCTCCCTTCCCAATATTTCTTGTCCTCAATCAATTTCAAACATGGTTGTTGAAGAACCTACTTTCTGTATGATTCTTTGAAGTCGCCACTGAGCTACCCACCTTGAGTCTTTGAGATTCCATGAAGATTTTAGAGAGGAACCACCATGCTTGATACTGCACTACCCTGATTAAAATCACCTTATTAAATGGGAAATCCATCTCCCATACTACTTGTTTCCCAAATAATTTGTAATCGATGGGACTAAAACCTATCCCAGGGTCCCATTGCTTGCATTGCACTCCAACAATTAAGAGTGCTCTCCAACCCATACCATTTGGAAAGAGAATTCTTGGATCCCATTTTCTTATATGAATTCTTCCAAACATCACGAGTGCATAATATATATCATTAAAGTATATAACAACATAATAATAATGTATATCAGGGAGGTGCATCAAAATAAGAATCAACCAAAGTTTTCTTTCATCCAAGTGAGTGAAGAACCTCCACCAAAATATGAACAAAATAAGGAGCAAATAAAACATGAAGACTTCAAGTGGCTCAAACAAGTCTCATAAATACACTCATGAATATGTATATCATCATGTAACATCAGAGGATGTTTCTTCCAATAATAATTTTCTTCAATCATATAACTCTTCACCCAAGTGTGGGATGAATTTCCTCCAACTTCAAATAGACTAGGAAAGGAGCAAGTAAAATCATGAGTCTCCAAGTAACTCAAGTGAACATCATAGGTGCACCCATGTAGATGTGTATAATCATAATGTAAAAAAGGATGCTGCTGAAAATTTAAATAATATGGTTCTCTAATATTTCCATCATCAAAAGGAGAAATATAATGTCCATGCTCTTCATGTGGCACCATAAAAAAGAAACCTTTCACCCATACTTCATTAGGATGACTACTGCAAAATTTAGAAGTGTAGGATGTAGGAGAAAGAACCAACTCACCCAAATGATCAGTAAGTGAAAAATTGTCATAATTTGAAGGATCCATAGGGGTATTATTATGCACCTCCATTAAAAAAGCAAACATTTCCTCATGGGTTGGTTCCAAGGTGGTGGAATTATGCACTTCTTCAAAAATTGTGTAACCATTTTCAAGAGGCAACTCAAGTTCCTCTTCCACCATTACTAGTGATTGGATCTCATCACTATAATCGTAATGAAAATAAATAACCTTAATTTTTTCATCTTTCTCATGATCCATCATTTCATGAGAATCCTCCAAGCAATCTACCTTATGAAAATGTGAAACATCGGAGGAAAAACAAGTGTCTTGCAACTTTTCAAGAAGTTGCTCATTTTGAATTGTGAGCTTATGAATAACTTCATTATTCTTCAAGTCGGATTAATGTAAACATTCACTAAGCTCAATGACATTTTTTCTATCAAAAATAAAAGACATGAAATTACCTTTGATGTTGCACATTTCTCTTTGGATATTCTCCATGTCTTCAAGGAAGGATGGCTCCTCCAAGGAAGTAGCCCTCCAACAAGAATTTGATACCAATGCTTGAGTGTCATGGAGTATTATAAGGGCCTCTTGGATCTTATTTTCATTCATATTTAAGGACCCTTAAAAAAAATGAGGCTCTTGTAAATGAACCTCCTCATCTTATTCCGTATTTCTTGGACCAACTTCATGAAGCTCAAGTGGTGATGGGGAAGTTGATCTTGTTTCTTCTTCAACTGCTACAAGGTCTTTATTTTCATGTTTAATGGAATTTTGTATTGCAGCAAAATTTTGAAATCTGATATCTATGTCACCAACATATATTTGTGAGCACCCATCAGTAGGTACTCCTTCATAGTTCAAGCATCCATCAGTATATGTTCTTTGTTTCACTTCCAAGGTAGCATGTGTCTCAAAATTATCTTCAGTATTTTCAATAAAAAATTCTTCATACTCATGTGATGTCTCTTCATATTTTTTCAGAGTCACTTGGGAGTGAATTTCTATCATATTCATGTACTACTTCTTCTACTCCACCTATTTCAGAACTAGGTGGTTCATGGGTCTCCTCCTTTTTCTCCTTCAAACAAGATAATGCATTTTTCTCCTTGGTTTTATTAAAATCAATATATTTTCCCAACTTTGGATAGCCAAAAATTCAAATCCTTTCATAATATTCTTGTTCATGTCTTACAATATAGGTTCCATTCTTTTTATTATCTCCTCACCATCATATAAGGTTCTCTTTTCATGGCTAGTCATAGTTTCCAAAAAATTGCCTTCTTCTCCTACTATTTGTTTTCCTCTTCAACAAAAGCACTTTTGGGTTTCAATACATAATGGTGGTCCCTGAATTATTGTACTCATAAATATTATACCAAATCAGGTTCCAATATCATGCTCTGATACCACTGTAATGTCCCTTTTTGAAATTGTTTTTTAATGACCAATTATTTCACTTTTTCCCCAATTTTGACCTTAACTAGTTTTGATGTCTAGACCTCCAAATGGACCCAAATGCTTCCAAATTTTCTCTGAAGGTACATGAATGATAATTTAAATTAAATATAATTCTCATGTATTTTTTTTTACCTCCAAATTACTTATTCAAACTTGTTTAATTTTTTGTTCAAAGTAGGAGTCTTTACTAGCGAATTGGGGCTGCAATTCCCCCTGGGTAATTGCCGGAAATGGCTTCACAAATGATCCCAAATTCACTTGAATTTATGAACAGAATATGTTTATTTGTATTGTACCTTTTAAAATTATCATATGCATCATGGTTCAGTTTATACATGCTTTTACTACTCTTTCCAAATCAACTCCCAAGTCACAATTTCGACCCTTGGAGAAAATGCACCAAATCTTCTCCCAATGCAATAAAAATGAGTAAAATGGATTCCAATGCTTAAGTACTGAACATGAGACTTGAAATACACATTAATTACACTCCATACATCATACATTTATCAGATATTCATTCCTCCATTCGAAATAATAAACATTACCATGGCATATATCAAAATGGAGTGGAAATGATCATTGTTTGCTCATTAAAAGTCATTTTGACATACAATTCTTGGGAATTTCAACTTGAAACTTTCTGAGAATGAATAAAATATAATATTTAATTTATTACAATAAAAAATGGACAATTAAAGGCTCTTCCAATTTGAAATCATCAGCATTACTAAGGTTCACAACAAGATAGTGGGGAAATGACACTATTTCTTCATTGTTCAACATTTTTACATGAATTCTTTTAGGTATTTATACCTAAGACTATTATAAACATTAAATAAAGATAATATAAATTATAAAATAATATAATTGTCATTATAATATTCCCCAAATAGATCAATAGCTCACCCAAAGCGCAATCCCTTCATTGGCATGAATATGGTGTGAAAACTAGAAATAGTTGAGAGAGAGTGTTGCAATAGAAGAATCCACATGATTTCCTATAGCTTAAACCTAAAAATAAGACTCCATTAAATCTCCATTAAATACCTGAGTTTCCTTTCCAAACACCAACTAGGACGGGAATCTTTCACCCTCAAAATTGGCTTAAGCAAGAAAACTAGTCATCCACTAGCTCTCACAATTCACAAATGAGAAAAAGCTTATTCTCGTGACTGATATCTATATTTTATAAAAATTATTAGTATTCTAATGTTTCAAATCCATCCATTAACCAAATCCAAGTCGAATTGGTGTGGCTTCTCATGCCATTCCATGTGGCCTCTCTCTTCACCTTCCCTCTTCTGCCAAATTTGAGTAGGAGCCTCTTGGCCTTCTCCAACTCCTAAATTCGACCTCTAAGATGCTCTATTCAGTCTTGAAATATCAGTATGTCAGTATTTCAACCTTAAGATCTGAATTTTTTCATAACTGTCATAGAGTATCCATCATTGGTGTCATAGATGTCATAAATGTAAGGGGAATCTAGCCAAGTGTCCATGAAACTCCCATTTGGCTCTTCCTCTCCCATGTAAGTTAAAATTCATCCCAAATTAGACCTATGAATTATATGTACAAGTATATTAACATTATAATCCATCCAAAAACATTAGGCTTCCCATATATTTGAATTTGCAAGAGAAAGATACCATTTAACATAGGAATTTTAGCTAGTGTGGGCCCCATAGTCTCCATGTGTCTTCATGCTCTATTGCCACTTCCATTTTATCTTGTATTTATTTAATAAGATAAATTATTAAATATTTATCCCATTCTAGTGTCTAAACATCATTTATTATCCCCCTTATTCCAAATCTCAAAGCTTCCACCCCCAACCTAGGAAACTAGTGATTTCCTCCTTGGCAATTATTTGACTTTTAGCATCCGTTTGACAAGTTTCATGAATATGGAAAATGTGATTTGTCCATTGTGACACAATGAAAAATTTGGGAAATTAAAGTATGTCAAGTCTGAGTTCATTTATTATTGTAAATATGCAGGTATTCAGATGCATCATTCAATCCCTTACACACCACAGTAAAATGGTGTTGCTGAGAGAAAGAACAGATCACTAAAGGAGATGGAAACCTGCATGATGGAGGCTAAGACTTTGCCACCAAATTTTTGGGCCGAGGCTATAAAATGTGCATCCTACATATAGAATAGGTTTCCTCATAAGCATCTTGATGGTATGACTCCTTTCTAAGCTTAGAGTGGGCACAAGCCAGATGTGACCCATTTCAAGATTTTTGGCTCAAAGGCTTGGGATAGAATTCCAACTGAAAAGAGGAAGGATTTGTAGCCCCAAAGCCAAGAGTGCCTATTTGTTGGGTATTCTGAAGATTCAAAAGGGTACAAGCTGATCAACTTGAGCACTAACAAATCCTTCATTGAAAGAAGTGTTCAGTTCCAAGAAGAGCCTTTAGTAGCAGTTGAAGTTGGAGAGTCTTCTTCACCACTAGATCCATTAATTGTAAGTGGAGAGGCTAATGAGTTTGATGATTCTGATATGTCTTATAATTATGGTTTGATTTCAGATCCTAATAGTTCTACAAGACCAAAATGGGTAGCAAATACCATTCATGAAGATGGGGAACTAGCTAGAAATCCTAGTGACACTACGAGGACTAGATCTCAGTTTGAGAGTGCCCTTTCTATGAAAGATCCTCTATTTTCTGAGAAGTGATATATAATGGTTGAATCAGGTTCATAGACATATGAATATGCAGCATATGATCCAATATGACAAACATCCATGAAAGAATAATTCAGCTCACTCCAAAAGAACAACACTTTGGAACTGGTTGATCTTCCCCCTAGGAGGAAGCTAGTTCAATGTAAGTGGGTTTTCAAGACTAAGTTTGTTGCTGATGGTTCACCTTTGAAATATAAGGAAATATTGGTATCCAAGGTCTACTCACAACTACATAGTATTTACTATAATGAAACCTTTGCACCAGTGGCAAATATGGACTCCATAAGGCTAGCTCTAGCCATTGCAACTTTGAAGCAGTGGGAGGTACATCACATAGATGTGAAGTGTGCTTTCATAAATGGAGATCTCACTGAATATATTTACATGCAGCAACCTGAAGGATTTGTTTCTAATCCATACTTAGTGTGTAGGTTAAATAAATCATTGTATGGGCTCAAGCAAGCCCCCAGGGCTTGGTATGCCAAGATTGATGGCTTTTTGCTATCATTGAGTTTTTTTTGATGAAAGTTTGATCCTAATGTCTATTTGAAGCTGATTCATGGTTCTTTGATGATTATTGTCTTGTATGTGGATGACCTTCTGATTACAGGAAGTTCAAAGAAAGAGATTTCCTCCTTGAAGGATGCAATGAACCATGCATTTTCTATGACAGATTTGGGATTGTTGATCCAATTCTTGAGTCTCGAAATTGCTCAATCCCAACATGGAATCAAATTACATGAGTCCAAGTATGCTCTGGATTTGTTGAACAACTTCAACATGAAAGATTGCAATCCAAGCAAGACTCCCTTCCTTTCAGGAGTTAAGCTTGAAGAAGTAGTTAGTGTGGCTTTGAGATACATTGATCAGCCTCATGAGATCCATTGGAGAGTAGCCAAAAGGATCCTAAATTTTGTTCAACAAACAAGAAATCATGGGATCTTCTACAAATCAAAATCTGATCTTGATTTGATTGGGTTTATTGACAGTGATTGGGTAGCTGACAACACAAATTGAAAGTCTACATCAGGATATGTGTTCATGCTTGCAGAAGGACCAATCATCTGGTCAAGCAAGAAGTAGAGTGCCATAGCACTCTCATATACAGAAGCAGAGTATAGAGGAGTTGTAAATGAAGCAACTCAATGTTTGTGGTTGCAAGGGATACTTGGAGAATGTGGCTTCGAATTAGAGTTTTCAACTACTATCTATTGTGATAATCAGATCACCATTCGAATATGCAATGATCTAGTTCAGAGACAGCAAACCAAGCACATTGAGATCCATATGAATTGCATCAAATAGCTTGTGCATGATGGCACCATTGATATAGTTTTATGTGCATCTTCAGAACAAGTAACAGACATCTTCACCAACGTTTTTTGTGAGAAGACCTTCAGCAATATCAAATCACTGTTGGGGATTGCTGATCATGATATGAAGCATGATTGGTGTCAAGATTTCCAAAATTTTGTTTTTCATGTCCATGTTTAAGGGAGGATTTTCCCCTTGGGTTTTTGCCTCTTTCCTTGGTTATATGGACAAGCAATATGTAAAGGGTGACTAATCCTTGTTGCTAGGCCCTATATTTTTATGATATTTACTCATAAATTCAGGCTTAAGGGGGGGTTTTAGAATAATCAACCCATATTTACCTACCTTAGACATTAATTTTAATTATTTCTGTCTTATTACCTAGTTTCCTGGATTCCACTCTATGCTAGTTTCCTTCTACAAGTCCTAGAAGTCAACACATGCTAAAAGTGACTCATGGAGCACTTGGGAAACATCCTAGAAACCAAATTTAGCATGTTCTCTTTATTCCAGATCATCGAAAGTGCATATCTTCTTTTTCTGAAAAGTTGCCTTGTTTTATTCAGATTTAAGGCAAAAGGAAAAACTAGACTAGGTGTAGTTGACTTGTTTTTTTCCCACATCATCCTCCTTCCTTTTCTCCAAATAAAAGCATGCATGAGTTTTATTTCCATCCCTCTTTAGCTTTCCCACTTGAATTAGCAAATTCGTGAGCATCTTCATAGATTTGGAAACTGCTCTATGCACCTATGGGGGATTTGACTAGATTTAGTAAGCCTAATTTTTTACTATTTGAATGGAATATTTATGCATTTGATTATCTCATGTAATGATATATTGCAGAATCCTATTACTTCACAAGGTTTGCTATTTTACACTTATTGAATACAGATCGGTGTTATGCTCCAATTTCACTCTCCTTTGGTGTGAATTTTGCATGTTTGATTAGAAATTTTGTGAGTGTAATTGTTCTATCTCTTGGGTTCAATTTCCAAAATCAAGTCTAGATCATCTGGATCATCGCTAGATCATCATCAATTCTGGATCATCACTGGATCATCATCAAGTCTGGATCATCACTTGATCTGGATCATCACTTGATTCAGATCATCACTGCTGGATCATACCTAGGTCATTATCACTGGTTATATCTCTCAATTCTACTCGTCATAGTAATTTATATAGAGCCAACCCTTTTTCATGAATTTTGTAGGCCTAGCCTCCATGTAGGTCTTCATCATCTTCAGCACTTATATCTGACCATGGAATGAACCATGTCAAAAATTCCCACCTAACACTTAGATCTGACCATGGTAGGAACACATCCAAGAACCATGTCAGAAAGGCACGCCAAGCACTCACATCTGACCATGGGAGGAACACATCCAAAACCAATGTCAGAAAGGCCTAGCACTCACATCTGAACTCATCTTGTTAGAAAGGATCTGCACTTACATCCGACCTCATCTTGTCAGAAAGGCTCTACACTTACATCCGACCTCATCTTGTCAAAAAGGATCTGCACTTACATCCGACCTTGTCTTGTTAGAAAGGCTCTACACTTACATCCAACCTCATATTGTCAAAAAGGCTCTGCAATTACATCTGACCTCATATTGTTAGAAATGCTTTGCACTTACATCCGACCTCATATTGTCAGAAAGGATCTGCACTTACATCTTATCATGTGGGAACACATCCCACAATCACATCAAAATGGCTCTTCACTTCTATCTGATCATGTGGGAACACATCCTGCAATCACATTATAATGGATCTGCACTAATCATGTGGGAACACATCCCACAATCAC
Organism: Pseudotsuga menziesii; assembly: GCA_001517045.1. Classification (NCBI taxonomy): domain Eukaryota; kingdom Viridiplantae; phylum Streptophyta; class Pinopsida; order Pinales; family Pinaceae; genus Pseudotsuga; species Pseudotsuga menziesii. The sequence goes on along the minus strand of LPNX011190709.1, from coordinate 814,122 downwards.
ATCAAAATGTCTCTTCTCTAATCATCTGGGAACACATCCCACAATCACATCAAAATGTCTCTACACTAATCATGTGGTAGCACATCCCACAATCACATCAAAATATCTCTGCACTTACCTCTGATCATGTGAATCTCATCCTTCCACCATGTTAGAAAGGATAATGGACTCATCAATTCCCTTTGGAGGGAACCTCAATCTAGAGAACACTATGCTTCTCCATGAAGTACTCAAACTTCACTCTAGCTAATGGTTTGTTCATCACATCATCTATCTGCTCGTCCGTCGTAACATACTAGAGCTTCACTGCTCCTCTCTACACCATATCCTTGATATAGTGATATTTGATCTCAATATGCTTCGACTTGTCATGGAACACTAGGTTCTTCGATAGCTTAACAAAACTCTTGTTGTCACAATATATACAAGTAGCATCCAACTAGATATCAAATAAGTTAGACAGTAGCTTTCTGGGCCACACTGCCTTGCAACTAGCCGAACAAGATGCAACATACTATGCTCTGGTTATACTTAGTGCCACACAAGATTGCTTCCTGCTAAACTAGGAGATCGCACCTGATCCCATACTGAAGCAACACCCTGAAGTGCTCTTTCTATCAATGGCACTACCTACCCAATCCGAATCCACATACCCTTCTAGGTTAATATTCTGATTTGGTTCATACTTGAGCCCATAATTAACTGTACCCTTCAGGTACCTCAAAATATGCTTTGTAGCAATCAAGTAAACATGTCTCGGATCTATCAGGAACTGGTTCATTGTGTTCATAGCAAACCAAATATATGGTCTCGTATTCATTAGGTACATCAAGGACCTAATAATCTGACGATACATCATAGCATCAATCGACTTGGATGAAGCATCACTCAATAGCTTTAGATTCGATGCCATAGGTGTGGTCATGGTTTTGCAGTCCATCATCAGGATCTGTACTGCATACTTCCCTCATCCCGGGGATATTCCACCTGCATTCTACCACACCTCCATGCCTAGAAAGTAATGCATCATACCCAATTCCTTCATTTTGAACTCAGGAGCAAGCTTCCTCTTCATATCAGCAATCAACCCATCCTCACTTGTCACAAACATATCATCTACATATAGTAGAAGTATCACTGGGTTCCCTTCTTCAACCTTGTAATAAAGTTTGGAATCCGCTTTACTCTTGGTAAAGCCCAAACTGGATAGGAATATTTCAATTCTTCTGTACCATGTCATGGGTGCCTATTTCAAACTGTACATAGATTTCTTCAATTTACACACATGAGTCTTCCTATCGTGTGTATCAAAACCGAGTGGCTGCCCCATATATACTTCCTATTCTACTACACCATTCAAGAAAGTTGTCTTGACATCCATCTGGTGTACTTTCCATTTCATTACTGCAACTAAAGAAAGTACTAATCTGATGGAAGTATATCTAGCTACAGGTGCAAAAGTCTCTTCATAATCTATTCCTTCTTTCTGGGAGAAGCCACGAGCCACAAATCTTGCTTTATATTTCTCTATGCTACCATATACAGCATGCTTAATCTTATAGATCCATTTGGAAGTCACAACAGACTTCCCCTATGGTCTTGGGAAAACATCCCAAACATCATTCTTCATGATTGACTGATACTCCTCGATCATAGCATCCTTCCATTATTTATTTTCTGTTGCTTCTTTGGAAGGTTCTTTATTGATGATGTCACATAATAGTGCTACATAGCTGTAGCAAGACCTGGTGATTTTCCTTTTTCTTTCTCTGTGCACTTCTTCTGGAGCCCCATATCTCTCTGCACCTTGGATAGCCTCTTGTACCCATGCAGGTTTCCTCTTGTGAGTATTCTTCTCTTGGGGTGTATCTACAGGTTCTTGAGGTTCTTCTATTTCTCGATCTTCTTCTGGAATTGCTTCATCCATGGTTGTGTCTTGTATCCTAAGTATTTCAGTTTCTTCGGAATCTTCAACTGGTCCCTTCCTAGATTTGATGTAAGCTGTATTTTCATCAAATGCTACATCTCTGGTGATGTCGATCTTCTTGAATCCTGGAAAGTATATTCTGTAAGCCTTCAAGCTTTCAAAGTATCCCACAAATATACTTTTCCTTCCGGAAGGATCTAACTTTGTTCTCTTTTCTTTTGGAATTTGTATGTATATTGGACAGCCAAATATTCTGAGATGAATGACTTTGGGTTTCTTTCCGAAAAACACTTCTTCGGGTGTCTTGTTCTCAAGTACTCTATGTGGAGTACGGTTCTGTACATACACAGTTGTTCTAGCAGCTTCTACCCATAGATGCATGGGAACATCTTGATCATGAAGCATTTCCTTTGAAGTTTCCATGATTGTTCTATTCTTCCTTTTTGCAACCCCATTCTATTGTGGATTATATGGAGTCATCAACTCCTTCTTAATCCCTGAATCTTTAAATAATTCCTTGAATTCATTTGATGTGAATTCTACACCATTGTTTGATCAAAAAATCTTGATCTTCTTCTCTGTGTAGTTTTTTTATCAAGGCTTTGAATTCCTTGAACTTGTTGAATACTTCATATTTGTTATTCATGAATTTTATCCATGTCTTCCTAGAAAAATCATTAATTAAAGAAACATAGTATACATACCCGCTTAATGAACTGGATGACATCGAACCGCATACATCGGAGTGAATCATTTTCAAGATTCCTTTATCCTTTCTTTCGCTACTTGGAAATGTCTTCTTTGTGTTCTTTCTTTTCGCACATCCCTTCCATACTCCTTCATGTTTTTCTTTTATTTCTTGAAGACCTTCAACATCTTTGCTTGCAAGTGGTAGTTCCCTATAGTGGACATGTGCAATCCTTCTATGCCAAATTTCATTTGGTTCTACTGAGTCATGAACCAAAGCTTGTTCTGGTTGGCCCTTTAATTTGTATAGTCCTCCCTCTTGTTCTCCAATTACTACTGCATCGTCAATAATCTTTCCTTTTGTCCACATGATGACTTGCCATATATAAATGAAACTCTTATGCCTTTTGCATCTAATGTAGAGATGGAGAGAAGGTTCTTCTTTAGTCCTTGTACAAATATGACACCCTTCATTTTCATATACTTTCTAGAGTCTAATTTGTAGGGGGATTCTCCACTACCTTTTATTGGATATTGGTAGTCATCCCCAAGTTTCACCTTGTGGGTTGATTCATGTTCTGATAGTTTCACAAAGGAATCCTTAAATATTCTCATGTGTTTGGAAGCCTCACTGTCAATAATCCAATCATTTCTTCCATGTGTGATGGTTCCCGTGAGAGAGGAAATCAAAACATATTCTTCATCACTTGAAGAATCACTTTCTTGTTTGATTCTCTTCTTGGAAGGCTCATCATATTCTGCAGCATGAGCATGATGTCTTTTCTTTTTTCCCTTCCTTTTGTGAGATCTATCTTTCTTTCTAGGAAAATCTATTCTAAGGTGTCCTCTTTCATCACATGTATAGCAAATGAACTTAGACAAATCTATGTTAGATTTTATAGTGTTTTTCTTATGGCGAGAGTGCTTACCTCTATAATGGTCTATTCTGCTTTTATTGGATTGTACTATGAGAGCTTGATATTCACTTCCCATCTTTTCTTCTCGAGCTAATATTCTAGCTTCTTCTTGTGAGAATTCCTCCTATAGTATGCTAAACTTGACTAGCTTCTTTCTGGAGCAAATCCCTTGAATGAAAGAGTCTCATTCCCTAGGAAGACCATTCAAGGTGGTCATCACAATTTTTGCATTCTCTACTTCTTCATATATAGCTTCAATATGTTCCTTGATTTGAGATACCCTTGTAAAGTAATACTAGATGGTCTCCACATTCTAGACATTTACATTATTCAATTGGTTTCTCAGAGCCATCTTCCAGTTTATGTTATTCCCTTCAAATAACTTGGTGAGGGCATCAAACATCTCTTTAGGTTTCTTTAGAGAGGACACCTATGGTATGAGTTGATCCTTGATTGAATCAGCAATAATCCTCTTAGCCATGACCAATTTCTTTTTGTGTAAGGCATTACCCTCATCTCCCTCTGGAACTGGAACCTCTTCATTGATGTAAGAGTCCAACTCATTTTCTTCCAAGACCAGGGAGATCCCATACTTCCAAGCTCATAATTTATCAGCTCCCTCAATATTTTCATCAAGCTTGGTATGATGAGACATATTAATAGAGAACCTCAAATGGAAATGTAAAATATTTAGATCTTACCAGGTTAAGATGTCGAAACTGGATCTAGAGCTGAATTTCTGCAAAGCTGGTTTTCTAGTTCAGGAGCAAATTTAGGGTTTGACTTTCTTGGAGTTCTACCCAACCAAAAATTTGATCTTGATCTCTAAAATTTTATTTTGGGGAGGATATCAATCTAGGCCTAGGCTCACTCAAAAATTCCACTTCTATGGAAAGCCCTAATTTCCCATAGCTGTGTCGATTCAAAAACTGAAAATGCTCAGAATCAGATTCTGCTTCGATAGAAAGATGCGCCCTAGAGAGGAGAGTTGGCCTAGCCTTCTTTTGCTGAAAATCTATTGAGAGAAATCCAAAAAGTAGGAATCCCTAGCTTCAGCAGCTGCACAGTGTCTTCTTCTCAAGTTAGCTCTGATACCATGTTAGATTTTTAACATTTAAGATATATGATCTTATGATCTTATCTAAGAGAATAACAAGCACAGCAATCAATTGCAAGAGACAATTAACACTAATATTTTCCTAGGGGATACCTTAAAAAATAAAACCCTGAAACTTCCTCAGAGATAGAATCAACACCAAAATTAAAACCCAAATATATAAAGATGATCTCCCGATAGCAGTAGTATCTCTCTCTCTTGTCCCAACTTCTTCTTTCTCTCTCAGTTATGCGCTACAACTGAGTGTGAGTGAATGTGTGTTAAATAGAGAGGTTCCCTCTCTATTTATACTAATTCCCGACTTGACAATAACTCACTAGGGCCAACTTCTCTAGGAGATTCTAATAACCCTAGGGCCCCACAACTACGGGAACTTTAACCCTTGATCAATAAGGAGGGTTACACTCCATGACTTTACATGACTTGTTTAAATTATTGAAACTCCTCATAGCAACATCGGGGCATGACATGAGTCAATTACATTACATATACTTCTGAATATAAACATCAGGGTACAAGACATAAGATATATATAAGTGAATACATTCCGAAGTTACAAATACATCAACACGAAGGATGCTGGTGCTGAGCTTTGAAAAGCTAACATTCTTAATATTTTGCAATAAACAACGCTATGTCAGCTGTTAACTTAGGAAAGAAAAAGTGTTTCTTTAATGTGGTTATCATCTTTTTATATCCTGGATGCCCCAAGTAGGCGTATAATCTCTCTTTGTACCATAGCAGTCCCAATTCATATACCTTGTACTCTTTTTGTTGTTGAAACAACCTTTCCTCTTGGACCTTCTTGAGAATTTCAACATAAAAAGGGTCAACTTTGTTGGTCGTTCTAATCCTCTCATGTAAATCTGAATTGGTTTGACTTAAAGTCACCTCATATATCATCTTATCTTTTTGGCTCAAAGTATCAACAATTTTCTTCTCCTTTCCCTTTATATGCTTTAGCTCGAAATGATACTCTCTAGGGAAATCCAACCATCTGGCTTGCTTAGCATTCATATCCAGCTGTTCAAATAAATACTTTAGACTCATATTGTGTATTTTTAGAAGGAATTTCTTCCCCATGAGGTAGTTCCTCCACATATTCAAGGCATGTATGATGGATGCTAACTCAATATCATGGGTAGCATAGTTTTTCCCATGTTCTTTTAACTTCTGCGATTCATAACAGATCGCACAATCATTCTGCAAGAGGACTCCTCTCAGCCCTTCCTTTCTTGCATCCGTGAAAACAATGAAATCCCCATAGGGATCTGCAATTCGTAGTATTTGTACAGTGGTCAAAATTTGTTTAAGATTTTGAAAACTTTCCTCGTACTTGGTCATCCATAAGAACTTGTTTTCCTTATTTTACAAAGCGATCATGGGACAAGCTATCCTCGAGAAGTTCTCAATGAACTTTCGGTAGTAACTGGCTAATCCAAAAAAGGATCTAATGTTAGTGACACTAGTAGGGGTAGGCCAATCTTCTATGGCTTTAATATTTTTTCGGGTCCATAGCTATCCCATTCTCGGAGATGATGTGACCCAAGTACTGTATTTGTGTTTTATAAAAATCACATTTACTAAACCTGGCGTAGATTTGGTGTTCTCGTAACACCTATAGCACTATGTGAAGATGTTCTTTGTGTTCCTCTTTACTTTTAGAGTAAACAAGGATGTATTCTATAAATACCAAAAAAATCTATCCAAGTATTTACTGAAGATATTGTTCCCCATACACATAAAGTTCACGGGTGCATTGGTCAACATGAATGGCATCACTACAAAATTGTAGTGGTCTTACCTTATATGAAAGGAAGTTTTATTAATATCCTCATCATGAATCCGTACCTGATGGTACCCAGATTACAGGTCAATCTTCAAAAATATCTTGGCTCCTCCTACTTGATCGAACAAGTCATCAATCCTAGGGAGTGGGTATCGGTTCTTAATGGTCATCTTGTTAAGATGACGGTAATCAATGCACATCTGCATCGTAGCATCCTTCTTCTTTTCAAAAATTATCACTTCTCTCCAAGGTGACACACTCACTCAATCAACTTCTGCAACTGCAGTTTGAGTTCCACCAACTATGGTGCACTCATGTGATGAGAGGCTGGTGCAAGGGGGGTCAACCATATATAACCTTACCAACACCTCCAGGATCTGGTGGCTCCTATAATTAGCAAGACTACCAAAGTTATCCCTCAACCAAATTCTATGCTAGCTTTTCCTCCCCGCAATTCGTCTTCTACAACAAGGTTTTTTGCAACCCTGTCTTCACAACCGCCTTTCCACAACAGGCCTTCCTGCAGCACTCTTTCCACAATAGGCCTTCCCACAACACTGTTTCCACAACTACCTTTCCACAACAGGATTTCTGCAAGTGGGTTTCGGGATGCACGACCAACTTTCCAAAGTTGCTCCCCTACAACTCTTCTCCCACAACTTTTCCTCCGCAACTCTCCCGACCGTCAGATATTTGTGGCCTCCTCCACGACCGTCGATTTATGCTTTGGCATAGATCTAATGGGTATTTGTAGATCTGTTATTTCATTCGCAACTTCCATGGCGTATCTCTCTTGGGCCGCCATATCTCCGCCTACAAACTCGATCTACATCATTTGTTCTCTGCAAAAAATTAGTTAAGGCAGAAAACTTGTGCGTTACACCGATTGATCATGGAATCGATCAATCCAGCATGCAACCTTGAAGAGTAATTAGCCTAACCCTCCTATGCATGCATCTATGAACTATTCCAGCCATTCAAGCAACAATTTCATGCGTAAATCAACGATTTTATAGAAATACACAGATGTTCAAAAAATCACCAAATTCGAATCTACCTTGACACATAGTTCAAACAGTAAATACATAAAGGCTAATAACATTGTAAAGACACATATACTCTTCATATTAAGAAACCACACATGCATACCACTCGGCTCGCCTTCCTCCATCTTCTCAAAATATTTACAAGTGGAACCAAATGCAAGTCTGTCTGTCTCTCTGCAAATGGGATTCTAATCCAGAAGAACAGAACTGAAAAGCATAACCCTTCTTCCTTCTCTAAGCTTCCTATTTAAGCTAAATTGTATCCTAAGACAAACAAAATAGAGCATGATGAAAAATGTCTCTGTCACAAACAAACAACCTACAGTTTGATCTCCACTGACGGAGTCATGACCTACAATTATTCCTATCGGTGCTAACAGACTATGACTCGAAAAAACCAAAAATATGCCACGACATGTGACCAACTCATCACATTTTTGGTATGCCACGATGCTCCTGCATCAGAATCCCCAGCTTGAAACTTTCCATGGGCTCCTGTCCATGATATCCCTTTCTGCTATGTTTCTATAAGCTTGCAGTAGATACTCAAAGTGTAAGTTTGAGCATTGTTCTCATCTCGAACAACCCTTTCAACCATACTTTCCAGCATTTGTTAGCAACAAATTTCTAGTATATGTTCTAACTCCACAAAATAGTCATGCTAACCCTTCACTTGTCCTACAAATCTAAACAGACCACTATCAATCACCATCCTTGTGATCTTTAAAAGAAACCATGACCTCTTGGTCATGTAATTTTAATCTTTAGACCTCCTGGATCCCATATCTTGTTTTGTAGTTTCTATTGTTCATTAACTCTGCAATGATCTTCACAGTCTCACACGATCATCCAAATGACTGTCTGAACCTCACTGTCATTGTTCCTCTTACATTTCTGCATGAGATGCCATAACTCATCTATGTTCTCATCCAGTCTACTTCCTTGTTGAAACATCTTTATCTGGATTCCCTTCTCTATCCTGACCTTCATTTACCTAGAAGTATAAAGAACTTCCAAATATTTCTCCCTTTTTTGTACAACAGGTTCATTGCTGCTACTTCCCTCATCAACTTTAGCCCGATATTGAGCTGTGATATTGTCTCTCAAGACAATATCTACTTCATCATCCACCATTCTAGCTATCAATTTTTATAATTCCTGCAATAAAATCAACAAATAGATATGTAAAACATAGACATTCCATATGTCTATAGTTTTACCCTCATCTTCATCCTCTTCAAACTGTTGGACAATATTCAGCAATTGTCCATTTTTGCTAACTATGCAACCTACAATTAAAAACTTATTGTCAGTTTGCATAAGGAACTTCAGCCTCAATTGATTCCTTCTCTTCCATTCTTCCATGTCGATTTGTTTCTACAAAACAATCTTTAAGATCTTCAAAATATCTCACATCGACATCCCCTTCTTCCTTCTCATACTGATATGAACTCTTTGTCAGGTCCATGAGTTTATTAGCAAACTCTGTACCAGCATCCTCTCTTCTTCCATCAAGGTAACCACCTTGTTCAAGTTTACACATCATGTGAACTTCTTCCTCATCCTTAGTTTCCCTGAGTCTTTCCTCTTTCTTCACCCAAACACTAAGATTACGCTTGATATTCCTGGCACATAACCTTTGTACAGGCCATTTCACCCTCCTCTTCAACTTCCATCCATAACATTAACCTTATGTAGCTTCCTCATGCAACATTTCAGCAACTTTACTAATCCCCTTCTTCAACTCAGTAACCTCTCTGTCAAATTCACTTTGACTCATCCTCTTGACACCACTTGCTCTGGCATATTTCTTTGTTCTACTGTGGCTTCCTTTTGAACCCTTTAGATGAATTTTAGTAGCCACCTTCCACACCACCTCCATGAGCTTTCCCACACTCATGATGAACTGCAAACAAGCCTACCCTCTCAACACCTCATCAATATTCCTCCTGCTTGACCTATTGGCATTTCTTGGTTCTCATACAGAACCTTCGAGCACTTAAAATGCTCTCTACATGCTTGTGATTTGCATTCATTTACTACAACACTCTGTTGTGAGGGTTCCCATACCATAGTCTTATTTTCATTCATGTCTTCAGAAATCAACATTCTGAACTCAAATTGCAAATTAATATTGCAATATTCCTCTCCATAGTGTGCAAATATTTTTGCACCCTCTCTGATACCAAAAATGGTGCAGGGGGGGTCTACCATAACCAACCTTACCAGTACCTTCATGATCTGGTGGCTCCTACAATTAGTAGGCCTTCCAAATTTATCCCTTGGCCAAATTCTATGCTATATTTTCTTCCCCGCAATTCATCTTCCGCAACAAGGTTTTCTGCAACCCTGTCTCTGCAGTAGGCCTTCCCACAGCACTGTTTCTGCAACCACCTTTTCACAATAGGCCTTTCTGCAGCACTATTTTCACAATTGAATTTCCACAACAAGCTTTCCACAAGCAGGTTGCAGGATGTGGGATGCGCAGCCAAATTTCCAAAGTTGCTTCCCTGCAACTCTCCTTCTGCAACTTTTCCTCTGTAACTCTCCCGACCGTCAATTATTTGCATCCTCCTCCATGACCATCGATCTACTCTTTGACATGGATCTCACACATATTTGTATATTTCTTATCTATTTCACAACTTCCATTGCAGATCTCTCCTGGATCGTCAGATCTCTGTCTGCGGACTCAATCTCCACCGTTCGTTCTCTGCAATAAATTGGTTAAGAAAGAAAACTTGTGTGCTGCGCCGATTGATCATGGAATCTATCAATCCAACATGCAACCTTGAATATTAATCATCCTAACCCTCCTATGCATGCATCTACGAACTATTCCAGCCATTCAAGCAACAATTTCATGCGTGAATCAACAATTTTATAGAAATACACAGATGTTCAGAAAATTGCCGAAGTCATCTCTTCTCAGACACACAGTTTAAATAGTAAATACATAAAGGATAATAACAATGTAAACACACATATACTCTTCCTATTAAGCAACCACACGTGCACACCACTTGGCTCACCTTCCTCCTTATTCTCAAAATATTTACAAGTGAAACCAGACGCAAGTCTTTCTATCTCTCTGCAAATGGGATTGTTATCTCCCAAATAAAATTTTCAATAAGACAAACTCAGACAATTTATTTTTGCATAGTAATGAATATTTCAAGGTATATTATGAAAGATGTTCAGGTGATTAACAAAATTGGAATGCTTCATGTTCTTTTTTTCAAGAAATTTGAAAGTTTAGCTTTCGGTGGCTTGGGCAAACTTTTCAATATTTCATTAGCCACTGAAAATCCCAGCTTTCAGTAGCTAACAATTTGGGCTCAAGACTAAGTTAACCAATGAAAGCTTGTTGACTCTGTTTTATTGAAATTTTGGAAAAGAATATTTCGGTAGCTTAGGAGAACTCTTCAACAGTTCATTAGCCACCGAAAATCCCAGCTTTCGACACCTTAACAAATCAATCCAGGAAGACATTAACCACCGAAAGCTCATCAACTACATTTTTGGATAAAATATGAAAGGGAAGCTTTCAATGGCTTGTGAGAACATACCAACGGTTCATTAGCCACCAAAAATCCTAGCTTTCGGTAGCTTACCAGTTATACCTAATATTCCCTTAACTACCGAAAGCGCCAAAAGAGGAAAATGGTTAGCATACCCATCGAAATCAATCACCATTGGTTAGCATACCCATCGAAATCAAGCAAGTCTTGGAAGTGGTGAGAATAGTGTCCATACAGTCCATAAAGGGTGCAAGCATGGTTTGTTCTCAATGACTTGTTTCTCACTATTGATGCGCTTGGAAGTTCAACCATGGGGAGGTTTTCGGTTGTATCCATGGCATCCAAATGCGTGTGGAACATGGGAATCTCAAGATAATTTTGAGTTGGATGGCCTTGTTCTTTGCAGATGACGCAAGGCGGGATCTATCAAGGTTCAGTGGTACCTTTTGTGTTCTTTCCCCTCGCCATTTTTGGGTGGGGCGATGCAGGTGCGGTTGTTGGTTTTTGTGGGCCGGGCGAAGGATGAGATTTGACCGCAATGGGTTGCACAGGGGTTAAGGCTACCTGGGATATTGGTGGTTGAGATGGTGGATCAAGATACCACACGGCAATTCCTAATTTAAATTTGGGTAAGTTTAAGGTGGCCATTACTGGCTTGCTCATGACACCAGGCAGGGGAAAGAGGAAGGGAATTGTGTGGATTGGGGAGGAGCCCAGATAACTCCCTACTGGTTGTATGTGGGGATGAGGTTGTGGTTGTGAATGCATGTAATGCTATGGCTACGAATGATGTTGTGGCTATTGTTGATGTTGTGGCTGTAGACGGTGTTGTGGTTGCGGTTGGGGCTGCGGCTGTGGTTTTTGTTTGGGTGCAGTGGTGCTGGATAAGAGCATACACAAATCCATAGTTTCACTAGGTGTCGGTGGTGGTGACACTAAGGGGAAAGAAGTCGTCATGGTGGTATCGAAAAACAACCTAGGGCCCACATTCAACAATGGGGAGGCTGGTATGTTGTCAACCATGGTGTTGACCACAAGGATAAGATTGGCATGTGTGGTCATCCCTTGGGGATCAGTGGTTTTGATCGTAGGGATAATGTTGGTGGGTGCCGTTAGCCCTTGCGGATCGTGATAAGTCAGTTGGTCAACCATCATGATTTTCCCTTCATGGGGGAACATCATGAGATGGAAGACATTTGATGCTACCGCTCTCATGGCATACATATAACTTCTTCCTAGGAGTAGGTTATAGTCCAATTGAGCATTGACAACCTCTAAGTCAATCAGAACTGTCTTCCCAGCTAATGTGATGGGGGCATGGGGGAGGATTCCTTGGGCTTTAGTGGGATGGCCATCATAAGCTTGTGGAGTTATGGAGGATGGTTACAGAATTGGGGATCCAAGTTTTTGCCAGACTAGGGTAGACATAATGCACATGGATGCCCCCTCATCCACTATGCACTGGTAGATGACCAAATTCTGAGTAGACACTGGATTTGAAAGGAAATGGTTGATGGCATTCGCGGTTCTCCATTCTCTGTGTCGAATGTGATAAACTTGGAGTCAGAGGGGTCTATGGCCCTAAGGGTGGCTAATAAGGATTTCTACTGCATTGGGAAAGTTTTGAGTACCTCAAGAGCAGACATGGTGGTAGGTGTTTGGCCAAATCACCCACGATGTTGTAGTTGACAGCAGCTCTAGCCGTGGCATTATTGGCAACCCAGGGGGGCACAGGAGAGGGGGTAACTGAAGAGGTGCATTGACTGTTTTAGACGTAGATGCCCATGATGTGTCAACAGGTTCGGTGTTGGTTCCGCATTGATTTCATCTGGTTTGCATATTGACCTCTTCACTTGTCATAGCTAGCAGGTGGTGGACACCTATTTCTTTCATGGGAGGTGCCCCTGGAGCATTGGGATTAGGTTAGGGAGGGGGTGTGGTTGCCACCAATCCTTGGACTGGTAATGGGTTTTGTAGCACCATAGGATGAGGTCCTTGTGGTGTCGGGTTGGGTTGGGCATGGTCCATTGTGTTTGTGGCATGTTGAACCTTGTTCTTAATGGCTTGCTTGGCACGACCCATGAAGGGACACTTGAATGTGTAGTTCCCGTAGACCTCACAGAGTGTGCATGGTTGGTTTGTACGCAACGGGGCATTACGTCTCGGTGCATTTGGTCATTGAGGATTTTGGGCTAGCTGGTTTGCCATGGAAATGTTGGGAGGGTTTGGTTGTTGATCGCCTCCCTGCGGTTGATTATTTCCTTGGTTTCGGGGTCGATTATTCCTGGCTTTCCCTTGTTGGTTATTAGGGGCTAGCTAGTTGGGATGGTTTTGTTGTGCAGACACCTGTCCCAATGGAGTAGGTGGAGCAGGGGCAAGGGCCTGAACAACTTGCATCGGCAGTGCATAGTAGACTTGGGTGGGTGCTGGTGCCACAAATGTGGGTATTTGTCCCATGTATTGATGTGTTGGCCAATCCAAGGCCTGAGCCTACTATGGTGGCATAGGTTGTGCATAAGAAGTTGTGGCTCTAGAATGGGACATCATTCTTACATAGTCTAGAGTTTGGTTTTGGTAGGAAACACTAGCAGTGTTGCCTAGTTGTGGTGGTATTATAGGTGGTGTCGGACGGTGCTGTGGTTGGTGGGAGACCAAGCCTATGATGCCATATACAGCATGGGATTCCCTTAGTGCATCTCGGTAGGAGGTACCTGCATGGGGAGCGTCTGGAATGATAGTGTAAAGGTACCCAGAATGTGCATAGATCATATCAAACTGCTATACTTTCAAGATGGCCTCCTCTTTGGATTGGGGACGTTCGGATGCGACATTCTTTGCTATAGGTGGGAGCAAGGTTTTAAGGAACCAATCTAGGAAGATCTTGTAATCAAGTTGGATCTTATACAAACTGCAGTGTCATCGCCACTCATGAATTTGGTTGGTTATGTGGGTCGCAGTATTTTGGTAGCAAGATAACAAGATCTCCACCCCTTCATCATATCTAACGGGGAGTTGGAAATATTGCAGGAACATTAAAGCCAAAGAGTTGAAATCTGGGTACTTGGCTTGTGGTATCTCAATGTACCACTTGGCTGCAGCACCTGTGAGGGTGTGTTGGAATATTATTAGCCTAATTGAATCATTTACGATGATATTTGATGAGCACCATAGATGAAATGTCATGATGTGGTTTTGGGGGCATTCCCCTACCTTCCCTTCAAACTTGGGAATGTCTGAGGGAAGTTTGGTTGGCATGGGAGGCAAAAACATTTGATGGCGGATAGGGTCATTTGTTAACCACACAAAATCAGGAAAGTTGAGACGTTGCATGAAAGGAAGGTTTGACCCTAGGTTTATCTGAGATGGGGCAGCTATGGTGGTGGGGTTTGCAAGTGCATAATGCACCTGCATAGTTGGGGGTACTTGTGGCACCATTGTGGATGGTCCAATGCCCCCAAGTGTGGTGGGAGGGGTAGTGTGGGTAGAAGGGCCACTACACCCATGTATGATAGGAGGGGTAGTGTAGGCGGAAGGGCCACTGCCCCCATGTGTTGCAAGTGGGATAACTTGGGTGGTCAATATGGGTGGTGGAAGCTGACTTATGACAGTTTGCATGACCGTGTTGGGGCTACCTGTAGGGTTGTTGGTAATAGTTTGTGTTGTGGACATGGGTCCACTAGCAATTGGTATGCCAAAAAATGGATTCAGGTTTGCACCAACCATGGGGCTTGATGGTGTAGTGTGTAGATCTAGTTCAAACTAATATGGGTATGAATCTGAATCAAAGGCTATGTGGCCTTCTGATGGTGTGGGAGGTCATCGAGAATGGTCTCAACGATGTTAGTTTAATGACTTGAACTGTGGTGGTTCGCCTCTTAGGCGTGAGGAAGAGCGTGAGGGATCAACCATGTCAAATTTGTATGTCAAACTGGTGGTAATGATTTTTGGACCCCGGTTTCAATGGCTTCCTATTGGCTGCAGGTGGTCACTTGGCCACCAAGACTGCCAGAAAACAACGCTTGGCTTTTTCCTCATAGGAGAGGCTACTCAATCGATGGGGGTCGTTGCCCATTTCGCTTGGCAATTCCTCTTAGTGACCAGCTACTTTGGGGTTCCCGTGGTCCTCCTCACAATGAGTTTCTGGGCTGAGCCCAACTACTTCCCACAGTTAAGGAAGTTAGGGTCTTATGTCTTCAAAGACTGCATATTTTTAACTTAGTGTAAATTGTAAATTTTACTGACTCACTCAGCGTCATGAACTGAGTTGGGTTGATTTATATGGTATGGTGTGTATGTCTTTTGTTTTTCTGTTATATCTGGTGGCTGCAAATGGTTTATGCATATTCCATAGAGTTCATAACATTGTGAATGAAAGCAGTAAATAGTAATCAGAAATTTTTAGACATGTACCATTTGTAATCCTGAATTGTGATAGCCTAACTAGGTGACTACCTTACACCTATATTCTTCTTCAACCAAGAGAAGGTGTTGGGCTCTCAACACAATGGGACTAATCCCATCTGTATATCCACAGGTCACCCTCGGAATGCAAGGTTGGTCAACAGGGAGGATGCTGAGCGCCATGAGAAGCCCTCCTTCTCTACCCCCTCTACCTTCCAAGTCACCCATTTTTAGTGGCTTCGAATAATATTAGGTGAAGTGCCTATTACTATACGAGCTTCGCCCTTCGTCTTATCCTAGAATACCTCAAAGGGTGATGAATGGGTAGAGGAGGAAGGGTTAGGCAAGATGTTGAATTTAAGTGAATTTTAGTCAAACTATGTTCATTAACCCATTAAGTATTAATTTACACTTTGATTTACACTTTGTTCTATAAATTAAATGGACATAAACAGAAATAGAAACAAAAATCAAAGCAATTTGGATGGACAGAGGCAGCTGAGCCACACTAACATTCCTTAACTCTTAAAAAATCAAGCTCCGGGTGACAGATCGCACTTTTTAGGTCAAATGTGGTGAGGGGGTCGCCAAAGTTTTCCAGAAATAGGCGAGGGGGTCACTCAGAATTTGCAGATAGAAGCAAGCTAACTTCTGGAAGGGGGTCACACCTTTCGAGGCTAAATAAGTGACCTGGTCGCACCTATGAGGCCAAAAAGAGTGACAAGGTTCCCTTTCTGGGCTCGATAAGAGCAACTTGCTCCAAAAACTAAAATTTGTTTGACCCCGAGTCAGATCCTACCAACAGTAACCTATACTATGGCCAAATGGACTCGGATTTTCCTTCAGGAGGCTCAGTAGTAATTGAAAATGTAAATAAACAAAAATCTAAGCTAGATTTTAACAAAAAATTAAACTAGGTAAAAAACTAAACTAAAGACTGAAACTTTGAAAAATAAACTCAGGGATCCTGTGGGATCAACCTGGTATGGTCGCCAGTTCTGTAGCAGGGATTTCTCCCTTGCTACAGGGCAGGAATGGCTACCTTCCATCGATAGGACAGAAGGATAGGTTTTGGTGTAGAAAGCAAAGAAAAATAAATAGAACCAAACTGAAATACAAAACAGAAATCAAAGAAAAATGAAACCCCTCTGCAAACAAGGTTAGGGTTTATCTCCAATACCCTGCAAGAACATATTAGAAAACCTGCAAACAAACAATGGAAACCTGCAAGCAAAGATAGGTTAGAAAAAACTAAATAAATGTTGGAGCAGGGTCCCGCAGCTACAGAAGAAGCTGCTAGTTTAGCGGATAGATAAGTTTTGGCGGAGAGAAGATAAGATAGAGCTACGATGCTGTAGCACGTTTCCAGCTACATAGCAGAGCTAGAAACCATGAATTTTAAGATAGAGAAGTCAAGGAAGATGACGGTACCTGAGCGGCCGAGAAGAGAGAGCTCACCCACTGCATTGAAGGCAGTGGTGAAGACAGGAGGGCTCAGCGACCCTCATAAAGGAAAAGGAGCAACGAGGCTGAAGCATTGAAGACGAAGGAAAGAAATAGCGAAGTGGTGCATAGTACCCATGATCAGCACCGGGAAGCATGGAAGACTGCAGAGAGCTGTGGTGTGACAGAAAGCGGCTACCTCAAGTATAGATATGGCCGACTGTCACTAGTTAGGGTTTTGGGTTATTGTTGGGACAGGCCCACAGTGTTGTAATGGCAAGACCTTCGGGCTGCCTATAAAGGGATATATTTTGTATTGTAAAAGGGTTGGTCAGTTAGAGGTTTGGTTAGACAGTTAGACAATAGTTGGGTGATACAGATAATAGAAGTAGCATAGACTGTTGTAAAAACCAAGCTCTGGTTCTGTTATTAGTGGTAGCAATCTTACTGTAACCAGCAGTTGGCTTATAGAGCATGCATGTAACGATCCGAAAGGATCGACAGAGAGGGAAGAGTATATTGTAGGAGTGAAATATAGAGAAGAAAAGAGATCTAAGAGAGAAGATCTTGAGCTGCATATGCGGTGCAGCAGAACTGTGTTTTACCTTCCCTGAGCTATAATAAAAACACAGTTCTGTGGACGTAACCTCCATCCCGGAGGTGAACCACGTTAAAATCGAGTGTTATGTGATTAACTTATGTGTTATGTTTGCTTGTGCATTCACCAGTTATTTCATCAACTTTGTTTACAGTTTAATGAATGAATGTGTTAATCAGTTTACAACAATATAGAAGGATAAACATAAGTTGAAGTCTTTGGCATGTTGTATGCGGGTTCATTTATGCTTTGCTTGAAATGGTCACTAGTCGCAGTATTGAATAGCCTGGTATGTTGAGCCTTGCGATTCGATACAAACAACGCTAAGTGGGCTGAGCCGCGGGAGTAGGTTATCGCAAGAAGGCGATACCACACCGGCAGAGGAGCTGCGGTGCGCGATACCATAGGTTAAGGGCTTAGCATTGGGAGGAAGTTACGTATCGCCTGGTGAGCGGCGATGCGATAAGGATGGAGTCTTCATGATTCAGTGAAATTGCGCGATGTGAAAAGGGACCGCACGACAATAGAAGGGACATCTCGCGGCTAGAAGAGCTGCGAGACGAGGAGATCGCGTGACGCGAGCAGAGGAGTCACGCTACGCACAGAGAAAGAGACCTCGCAGCTAGAACTGCTGCGAGTCGTAAGAAAATACACCACAGAACCTGGTCCAAGATGCTTGATTCCTTGGCCAACCCATTAGAATCACTTTGGGTGAGACTTCAGGCCGCTTTGCGGTCTGTTGCCGAAAGGTCCAGTGAGCTAGGGGTGTTGTTGGTTGATTATAGTAAACCCGGGTCTGCCCACTCATAACCAACAATAAACAAGACAAAATAAACATTATACCTTCATTTGGTGGAATGGGCCACCATGCCCTAGCTTGGAGAAGCACCTCTCTCTCTCTTGGCAATGGGGGAGCTATGGCTCAATAAGAGGATGGATGAGAGGAAGTGTGGGTGGCTTGAGAGACAAATGGTCTCAAGGCATCCACTCGGGTAGCATAACAGTATGCAAGGGAGAAGTGATTTGAGAGTGACCCCCACCCCTCTATTTATAGCTTTTTTAGGGTTCTAAACACCTGGTCAGGGCTTTAGCCCCTTTTTGGGGATTTTAGCCCCTTTCGCTCAAACTTTAGCTCCATTTAGGGTTTCAGGGTCCTTTGAGGGGTTTTAGCCCCCTTTTGGAGGTTTTAGACCCTAGGAGAGATATTTAGGCTCTTTTTAGGGGGTTTTAAGCCCTTTTGCTCACTCTTAATCCTTTTTGAGGGTGTGGGGGTTCAACGGGGTGAAATGAGGGTCGTGCATGGGTGTCCTTGGGTGTTGCAGGCCATGTAGAGCTGAGTGAGGGATTTTTTGGGTTAACAACCCCCACCCTTGTATTTATATATTTTTCTTGAATTTTTAGGGTTTTAAGCCCTTAGTCAAGGCTTTAGTCCCTTTTTGGACTTTAAGCCTTTTTTGGTCATTCTTTAGCTCCTTTAGGGTTTCTAAGCTCCTTTTAGGGGTTTTAGCCCCTTTTTGGAGGTTTTAGCCCTTTGAGAGCTATTTAGGCTCTTTTATGGGTTTTTAAGCCCTTTTTGGTGTTTTTGAGCCTTTACAAGGGTGTGGGGGTCAATGAGGGTAATGAAATAGATGCCTTTGTGTGGTGTGGGTCATGTAGAGCTAATTGGGGGATTTTTTTGGTTAAAAATATTTGTAGGATACACCTACGGATACAATGGCCAATGATCTGATGTTCCAGAACTTATGTTAAACATCAACTTGGAAGGCTCCAAGTATTATGCCCAATACTTCCAATTTTTATCTTTTTATGTTCTTCAGAGCTTCATGCTTAACACAAATGTTTCATCACTCATGTGTTCTAGAGCTTCTTGCTGAACACAAAATATAAATACTCATGTGCTCTAGAGCTTCTCGCTCAACACAAACATCAAATACTCATGTGCTTCATATCTCCTCGCTCAACACAAAACATCTCATCAATTATGTTCTTTAGGGTCTACGCCTAACACATGAAATCATATATATATATATATATATATATATATATATATATATATATATATATATAACATATGCAATTAGATTATGCCCAATATATCAAACGAATCATCATGTTCACATGTGTAGTGGGGTCTTAGGCCCAATATACCAAATAAAGCATCAAAGTAACATCATAAGTAATAGGGATTATGCCCATAAGTGTTAGGTCAAAATTCATGATATTACATCCCTCCCCACTTAGAACAACATTATCCCTGGTGTTCTAGGGACTCGGAATGAAATCATGAAACAAGGCGGGGTAAGCCTTTCACATTGTAGCTTCATTCTCCCAAGTAGCCTCATTGGCCTTGAAGTGCTTCCATTACGCTTTCAACTGGACTATGGTGCGATTCAACGATAATTTTAGGGGCAAAATTTATCCCATGGGATATTTTTCCATGTTTTTTTCCAAAAAAAGATTCACTAATTTGCAATTTTGAAGCCCTATTTCACCCAATTTTGATAGAGTAAAATTTTTTCACTCTAAAAATCGTCAAATTATTAAATAAACGATATAAAATCCTTAAAATTTGAAATATTTTTAGAAAAATATCGCCAAATATTTTATAGTTGACATTTTAAGAATCGGTAATATTCGCCAACAATTATACAGTTTTAAATAAGTATGGTTCCTTAAAATCATCCCTGGTGCACTTCCTGAGCTGCACCTCTCTCTTATCCAGTATATGAATGGGTTCAGGTGAAAAGTCCCCTTCAAGTTCCACCTATAATAAGGACCAATCAATCACATGTTTAGTATCATAAACATATTTCTTTAGTAAATATGCGTGGAAAACATTATGGAATTTTATGTGAGCAGGTAAAGTTAGTTCATATGCTACTAGCCCTCTCTTGGCTAGTATCTCAAAGGGTCCACAAAATATCGGTGCTAACTTACCTCACCTTCCCAATCTCAATGATATTCCTTTTTCTTTTACTTTGAAGTAAACATGATCACCATTATGATGATCTTTATATTTTCTTTTCTTATCCCCGTAACTCTTTTGGCGATCTTTTGCTTCTATAAGGTTTAGCTAGACCTTGGTAACCAATTGTTCCAAGTCCTTTAGTAATTCAATCCCTAACATGAGCTGATCCACCGGGCTATCCAAAGTAACTGATGTTCTACACTTCTGTCCATAAAGTACCTCAAAGGGACTTATCTTAGCGAAGGTATGGTATCCGTTATTATATGAAAACTCTGTAAGATGCAGGTAATCTTCCCACTTGATGGAGTTGTTCATGACATACATCCTAAGCATGTCCTCTACATTTTGGTTTACTCGTTCTGTCTTCCCATCTCTCTGTGGGTGGTAAGTAGTACTAAATTTCAACTGCATCTCTAAACCGGAGAATAAGGATCTCCAAAATTTATCGGTAAACTTAGTATCTCTATCCAAGATGATCTCCTTGGGTATCCCGTGCAATATAAATATCTCCTTTAAGAATATGTCGGCAATGTGTACTTCCTTGTAGGTTGACTTCATTGGAATGAAGTGTGCTACTTTTGACAATTTGTCAACTACTAGAAGGATAGAATCATTTTTCTTCTTACTCTTAGGTAGACCCATGATAAAATCCATATTAATGACCTTCCACTTCCATTATGGAATGGGTAATGGCTGGAACAACCCCGAAGAGTTATATTTTTAACATTTAAGCTATATGATCTTAGGATCTTATCTGAGAGAATAAAAAGGACAGTAATCAATCACAAGAGACAATGAACACAAATAGTTTCCACAGGGGATCCATAAAGGAGAAAATTCTGCAGCTTCTTCTGAGATAGAATCAGCACCAAAAGTAAAAACCAAAGATATAAAGTTGATCTCCCAACAGCAATAGTCTCTCTCTCTCTTGTCCCAGCTTCTTCTTTCTCTCTCAGTTATGCACTACAACTGAGTGTGAGTGAATGTGTGTTAAATAGAGAGGATCCCTCTCTATTTATACTAATTCTTGACTTGACAGTAACTCACTAGGGCCGACTTCTCTAAGAGAGTCTAATAACCCTAGGGCCCCACAACTACGGGGACTTTAACCCTTTATCAATAAGGAGGGTTACACTCTATGACTTTACATGACTTTTTTACATTATTGAAACTCCTGATAAGAACATCGGTGCATGACATGACTCACTTACATTAAAGATACTTCCCAATAGAAACATTAGGGTACAATACATAAGATATACATGTGCACACATTTTGAAGTTACAAATACATCAACACTCCCTCTTAACTAGGAAGGTAATCTCTCGACACAATTTATCAGCACAAGTATTCTTCTCTGGATCAAACATAGATCATCATCAAGTCTGGAACATTTGTATCTTCATCAATTCATCTTCAAGTCATATTCATCTTCAAGTCATCTTTCATCTTCAAGTCATATTCATCTTCAAGTCATCTTCATCAAGTCTGGATCATCACTAGATCATTATCAATGTTAGAATAATCAACCCATAGTTACCTACTTTAGACATTAATTTTAATTTTTTTTTCGCATTACCTAGTTTCCTAGATTCCACTCTATGCTAGTTGCCTTCTACAAGTCCTAGAAGTCAACATATGCTAAAATTGATTCATGGAGCACTTGGGAAACATCCTGGAAACCCAATTTAGCATGTCTTCATTATTCCAGATCCTCCAAAGTGCATATCATCTTTTTTCTGAAAAGCTGCCTTGTTTTATTCTGATTTAAGGCAAAAGGAAAAGATCGACTAGGTGTAGTTGACTTGTTTTTTTCCCACGTCACCCTCCTTCCTTTTATCCAAATAAAATCATGCATGAATTGTATTTCCATCCCTCTTTATCTTTCCCACTTGACTTAGCAAATTCGTGAGCATATTCATAGATTTGGAAACTGCTTTATGCACCTATGGGGGATTTGACTAGATTTAGTAAGCATACTTTTTTACTATTTCAAATGGAATATTTATGCATTCAATTTCCCATGTAATGATATATTTCATCAGCCTATTACTTCCCAAGTTTGGCTATTGTACACTTATTGAATACAAATCAGTGTTATGCTCCAATTTCAGTCTCCTTTGGTTTCATTTTTGCATGTTCAATTATCAATTTTGTGAGTCTAATTGTTCTATCTCTTGGGTTAAATTTCCACATGGTATCAGAGCCTTTTTATATCAATTTCTCTCCTTCCTTATTTCTATTGTAGGTTCGACATCTTGACTGGGAGCGCATTCTGCTGGCTGGAGGGCACAATTTCCTAGCTATGGACCAATCTCAGAAGATCATCTTGACTCCATTCAATTTATTTGAGTGGAAATATGAGATGGAGATAATTTTGAGATAAAAATGTCTCTATATGGTAACTATGGCAACAAAGGGAGAGCCCAATGCAGCTGCAGAGAAAATTAAATGGCACAACAGGAGGGATGAGGCCTATGATCTTTTGTGTCTGAGCATTTCAAGAGACAACCTCTTCCATCTTGATGGATTGAAATCACCTAATGAAGTGTGGGGGGAAATAGAAGATATTTTTGGAAAGATAGATGAGATGATAGGAAATCAAATCAAGGATGAGCTCTCCTTGAGTCCCAGTAGCTTCGATTCATTGCAACTCTACTTTTCCAAGTTTAAGGCCCTTATTTTGCAGTTGAAATAGTGTGGGATCAAAAAGAAGGAAAAGAAACTATTTTTGGCCATAATTTCTAAGCTTGGTCCTGAATCTTCAGTGTTTGTTTCGACCTTCCATGCCACCAAGTTGATAGATCAAGCTTGGAAGATTCCTAAGCTTGCAGAGTTCATGGAATCCCTCACACAGGAGAAAGATAAGTTGGTGATGATGGGTACCATCAAACCTTCCAAAGACCAAGCTTTGGTTGCTAGAGATTCAAAGGTGGGTTCAAAAAGCAATAAAAAATCTAAAAATCCACCTGAGAAAAAGAAAGACAAGAACAAGTCTCAAGAGGAGCCCCAAGGTTCCAAGAAGAACTCCCAAAAGAAGAAGAACAAAGGAGAAATGAGCAACTGCGCATACTGCAGTAAGGGCTATCATCTTGAGAGCTCTTGTATGAAAAATCAAATTGACATGTTGACCCAAAACATGGAGAAGAATAACATCTCCCTTCCTAATTTCTCAAAGAAGAGGGAAGGAGGATCAAATTCAGAGGACAGAGAGAGAGTACATGCCTTGGTTGCTAGCACATCAAGATCACCTAGCTCCATCATAGAATCAAGAGCTTCTATACATATGGTTTCTACAAAAGAGATATTCTCCTCTCTTGACATGTTGAAAGGTCCACCAATAGTTTTGGGAGATGACTCTCTCACTGACAGTTTGGGGAAGGGAAGGATTGATTTTGACCATGGTAAGTTCAATAATGTGTTGTATGTTCTAGGTCTTGCCTCTAATCTCTTGTCAGTGTATTAGATGACTCATACTAGGTCTCCAAATAAGGTCATATTCTCCATTGATGATGTTGAAATCGCTAATATGTTGAATGGTAAAGTCATAGAAAAAGGTGTTGTAGATCACACTTCGAAGGTATACAATTTTTCCCATTTTCTACCCTACTCAAACCCCTCTGCTCTTCTGATTTAGGCTAATGAAGCAAGAAATATTTGGCTTTAAATATTTGGCCATCTTAACTACAATTATCTTTCTGATTTGAGTGAAAAATATATGGTCATAGGGTTACCAAAGATCAAGTTTTCTAAGGGATTCTGTCAACGTTGTATCCTAGGAAAACACCCAAAGCACAAGTATGAGAAAGCTAGTCATGATAGAACCTATACACCTCTTGAGCTGATCCACAGTGACTTTACTGTTCCATTTCCTCATATGTCCATGATTCAATACAAATATGCACTGACCTTCATAGATGACTTTTCGAGGTATTGTTGGGTTTACTTCCTAAAGCATAAGTCTGAATTTTTTGACCTCTTCAAAGTCTTTAGAACCTTGGTTCAAAACCAGTCTGGGAGGAAAATAAAGATCCTCAGATATGAGAATGGTGGTGAGTATGTGTAATGCCCCTTTTTGAATTTTTTTTTTAATGACCAATTATTTCACTTTTTCCCCAATTTTGACCTTAACTAGTTTTGATGTCTAGACCTCCAAATTGACCCAAATGCTTCCAAATTTTCTCTGAAGGTACATGAATGATAATATAAATTAAATATAATTCTCATGTATGTTTTTTTTACCTCCAAATTACTTCTACAAACTTGTTTAATGTTCTGTTCAAAGTAGGAGTCTTTACTAGCAAATTGGGGCTCCACAAATGATCCCAAAGTCACTTGAATTTATGAATAGAGACTGGGTATGTGTAAGGGACCTTTAAAAATTCTCATCTGCATCATTTTTCATTTTATACATGCTTTTATGACTCTTTCCAAAACAACTCCCAAGTCACAATTTCGACCCTTGGGGAAAATGCACCAAATCTTCTCCCAATGCAATAAAAATGAGTAAAATGGATTCCAATGCTTAATTAATGAACATGAGACTTGAAATACACATTAATTACAGTCCATACATCATAAATTTATTATATAAACATTCCTCCATTTGAAATAATAATCATTACCATGGCATATATCAAAATGGAGTGGAAATGATCATTGTTTGCTCATTAAAAGTCATTTTGACATACAAATATTGGGAATTTAGAATTTAAAATTTATGATAATGAATAAAATATAATATTTAACTGATTAAAACAAAAAATTGACAATTAAATTCTCTCCCAATTCGAAATCATCAGCATTGCAATGGTTCACAACAAGATAGTGGGGAAATGACACTATTTCTTCATTGTTCAACATTTTTACATGAATTATTTCGGGTATTTTGACCTAAGAGTATTCTAAACATGAAATACAGAGCATATACATCAGTAAATAATATAACTTTTATTATAATCTTCCCCAAAGAGATCAATAGCTCACCCAAAGCGCAATCCCTCCATTGGCATGAATATGGTGTGAAAACTGGAAATAGTTGAGAGAGAGTGCTGCAATAGAAGAATCCACATGCTTTATTGTAGTTACACCTGAAAATAAGACTCCATTAAATACCTGAGTTTCATTTCCAAACACCAACTAGGATGGGAATCTTTCACCCTCGAAATTGGCTTAAGCAAGAAAACTAGTCCTCCACTAGCTCTCACAATTCCCAAATGACAATTTCACAAATGAGAAAAATCTTCTTATAATGGCTGATCCATGTATTTTGTAAAAATTCTTAGTATTATAATGTTCCAAATCCATCCATAAACCAAATCCAAGTTGAATTTTTGTGACTACTCATGCTATGCCATGTGGCCTCTCTCTTCACCTTCCCTCCTCTCCCAAATTTGAGTAGGAGCCTCTTGGCCTTCTCCAAATCCCAAATTAGACCTATAATATTCTCTATTCAGTCCTAAAATATCAGTATGTCAGTATTTCATCCTTAATATCTGACTTGTTTCATAACTATCATAGAATCTCCATCATTGGTGTCATAGATGTCATAAATGTAAGGGGAATCTAGCCAAGTGTCCATGAAACTCCCATTTGGCTCTTCCTCTCCATTTTAAGTTACAATTCATACCAAATTAAAAATATGAAGTATATTTTCAAGTATATTAACATTATAATCCATCCAAAAACATTAGGCTTCCCATATATTTGAATTTGCAAGAGAAAGATACCATTTAACACAAGAATTCTAGCTAGTGTGGGCCCCATAGTATCCATGTGTCTTCATGATCCATTTCCACTTCCATTTTATCTTGTATTTATTTAATAAGATACATTATTAAATATTTATCCCCTTATAATTTCTAAACATCATTTATTATCCCCCTTTTTCCAAATCTCAAAGCTTCCATCCCCAACCTAGGAACTAGTGATTTCCTCCTTGGAAATTATTTCACTTTTAGCATCCATTTGACAACTTTCATAAATATGGAAAATGTGATTTGTCCATTGTGACACAATGCAAAATTTGGGACATTAAAAATCCTCCCTTCCCAATATTTCTTTTCCTCAATCAATTTCAAACATGGTTGTTGAAGAACCTGCTTTCTGTATGATTCATTGAAGTTGCCACTGAGCTACCCAACTTGAGTGTTTGAGATTCCATGAAGATTTTAGAGAGGAACCACCATGCTTGATACTGCACTACCCTGATTAAAATCGCCTTATTAAATGGGAAATCCATCTCCCATACTACTTGTTTCCCAAATAATTTGTAATCAATGGGACTAAAAACTATCCCAAGGTCCCATTGCTTGCATTGCACTCCAACAATTAAGAGTGCTCTCCAACCCATACCATTTGGAAAGAGAATTCTTGGATCCCATTTTCTTATATGAATTCTTCCAAACATCACGAGTGCATAATATATATCATTAAAGTATATAACAACATAATAATAATGTATATCAGGGAGGTGCATCAAAATAAGAATCGGCCATTTTTTCTTTCATCCAAGTGAATGAAGAACCTCCACCAAAATATGAACAAAATAAGGAGCAAATAAAACATGAAGACTTCAAGTGGCTCAAACAAGTATCATAAATACACTCATGAATATGTATATCATCATGTAACATCAGAGGATGTTTCTTCCAATAATAATTTTCTTCAATCATATAACTCTTCACCCAAGTGTGGGATGAATTTCCTCCAACTTCAAATAGACTAGGAAAGGAGCAAGGAAAATCATGAGTCTCCAAGTAACTCAAGTGAACATCATAGGTGCACCCATGTAGATGTGTATAATCATAATGTAAGAAAGGATGCTGCTGAAAATTTAAATAATATGGTTCTCTAATATTTCCATCATCAAAAGGAGAAATATAATGTCCATGCTCTTCATGTGGCACCATAAAAAAGAAACCTTTCACCCATACTTCATTAGGATGACTGCTGCAAAATTTAGAAGTGTAGGATGTAGGAGAAAGAACCAACTCACCCAAATGATAAGTAAGTGAAAAAATGTCATAATTTGAAGGATCCATAGGGGTATTATTATGCACCTCCATTAAAAAAGCAAACATTTCTTCATGGGTTGGTTCCAAGGTGGTGGAATTATGCACTTCTTCAAAAATTGTGTAACCATTTTCAAGAGGCAACTCAAGTTCCTCTTCCACCATTACTAGTGATTGGATCTCATCACTATAATCGTAATGAAAATAAATAACCTTCAATTTTTCATCTTTCTCATGATCCATCATGTCATGATAATCCTCCAAGCAATCTACCTTATGAAAATGTGAAACATCGGAGGAAAAACAAGTGTCTTTCAACTTTTCAAGAAGTTGCTCATTTTGAATTGTGAGCTTATGAATAACTTCATTATTCTTCAAGTAGGATTAATGTAAACATTCACTAAGCTCAATGACATTTTTTCTATCAAAAATAAAAGACATGAAATTACCTTTTATGTTGCACATTTCTCTTTGGATCTTCTCCATGTCTTCAAGGAAGGATGGCTCCTCCAAGGAAGTAGCCCTCCAACAAGAATTTGATACCAATGCTTGAGTCTCATGGAGTATTATAAGGGCCTCTTGGATCTTATTTTCATTAATATTTAAGGACCCTTCAAAAAAATGAGGCTCTTGTAAATGAACCTCCTCATCTTCTTCCTTCTTTCTTGGACCAACTTCATGAAGCTCAAGTGGTGATGGGGAAGTTGATCTTGTTTCTTCTTCAACTGCTACAAGGTCTTTATTTTCATGTTTAATGGAATTTTGGCTTGCAGCAAAATTTTGAAATCTGATATCTGTGTCACCAACATAGATTTGTGAGCACCCATCAGTAGGTACTCCTTCATAGTTCAAGCATCCATCAGTAGATGCTCTTTGTTTCACTTCCAAGGTAGCATGTGTCTCAAAATTATCTTCAGTATTTTCAATAAACAATTCTTCATACTCATGTGATGTCTCTTCATATTTTTTCAGAGTCACTTGGGAGTGAATTTCTATCATATTCATGTACTACTTCTTCTACTCCACCTATTTCAGAACTAGGTGGTTCATGGGTCTCCTCCTTTTTCTCCTTCAAACAAGATAATGCATTTTTCTCCTTGGTTTTATTAAAATCAATATATTTTTCCCAACTTTGGATAGCCAAAAATTCAAATCCTTTCATAATATTCTTGTTCATGTCTTAAAATATAGGTTCCATTCTTTTTATTATCTCCTCACCATCATATAAGGTTCTCTTTTCATGCCTAGTCATAGTTTCCAAAAAATTGCCTTCTTCTCCTACTATTTGTTTTCCTCTTCAACAAAAGCACTTTTGGGTTTCAATACATAATGGTGGTCCCTGAATTATTGTACTCATAAATATTATACCAAATCAGGTGCCAATATCATGCTCTGATACCACTGTAATGTCCCTTTTTGAAATTGTTTTTTAATGACCAATTATTTCACTTTTTCCCCAATTTTGACCTTAACTAGTTTTGATGTCTAGACCTCCAAATTGACCCAAATGATTCCAAATTTTCTATGAAGGTACATGAATGATAATTTAAATTAAATATAATTCTCATGTATGTTTTTTTACCTCCAAATTACTTATTCAAACTTGTTTAATGTTTTGTTCAAAGTAGGAGTCTTTACTAGCAAATTGGGGCTCCAATTCCCCCTGGGTAATTGCCGGAAATGGCTTCACAAATGATCCCAAATTCACTTGAATTTATGAAAATAATATAGGTATGTGTAATGTACCTTTTAAAATTCTCATATGCATCATGTTTCAGTTTATACAGGCTTTTACTACTCTTTCCAAAACAACTCCCAAGTCACAATTTCGACCCTTGGAGAAAATGCACCAAATCTTCTCCCAATGCAATAAAAATGAGTAAAATGGATTCCAATGCTTAAGTAATGAACATGATACTTGAAATACACATTAATTACAGTCCATACATCATAAATTTATCATATATGCATTCCTCCATTCGAAATAATAAGCATTACCATGGCATATATCAAAATGGAGTGGAAATGATCATTGTTTGCTCATTAACAGTCATTTTGACATACAATTCTTGGGAATTTCAACTTGAAAATTTCTGAGAATGAATAAAATATAATATTTAATTTATTACAATAAAAAATGGACAATTAAAGGCTCTCCCAATTTTAAATCATCAGCATTACAATGGTTCACAACAAGATAGTGGGGAAATGACACTATTTCTTCATTGTTCAACATTTTTACATGAATTATTTTAGGTATTTATACCTGAGACTATTATAAAAATTAAATAAAGATAATATACATTATAAAATAATATAATTGTCATTATAATATTCCCCAAATAGATCAATATCTCACCCAAAGCGCAATCCCTTCATTGGCATGAATATGGTGTGAATACTGGAAATAGTTGAGAGAGAGTGTTGCAATAGAAGAATCCACATGATTTCCTATAGCTTAAACCTACAAATAAGACTCCATTAAATCTCCATTAAATACCTGAGTGTCCTTTCCAAACACCAACTAGGACGGGAATCTTTCACACTCGAAATTGGCTTAAGCAAGAAAACTAGTCATCCACTAGCTCTCACAATTCACAAATGACAATTTCACAAATGAGAAAAAGCTTCTCTAACTCCCAAATTCGACCTCTAAGATGCTCTATTCAGTCTTGAAATATCAGTATGTCAGTATTTCAACCTTAATATCTGAATTGTTTCATAACTGTCATAGAATATCCATCATTGGTGTCATAGATGTCATAAATGTAAGGGGAATCTAGCCAAGTGTCCATGAAACTCCCATTTGGCTCTTCCTCTCCCATGTAAGTTAAAATTCATCCCAAATTCGACCTATGAATTATATGGACAAGTATATTAACATTATAATCCATCCAAAAACATTAGGCTTCCCATATATTTGAATTTGCAAGTGAAAGATACCATTTAACATAGGAATTTTAGCTAGTGTGGGCTCCATAGTCTCCATGTGTCTTCATGCTCTATTGCCACTTCCATTTTATCTTGTATTTATTTAATAAGATACATTATTAAATATTTATCCCATTCTACTGTCTAAACATCATTTATTATCCCCCTTATTCCAAATCTCAAAGATTCCACCCCCAACCTAGGAAACTAGTGATTTCCTCCTTGGCAATTATTTGACTTTTAGCATCCGTTTGACAAGTTTCATGAATATGGAAAATGTGATTTGTCCATTGTGACACAATGAAAAATTTGGGAAATTAAAGTATGTCAAGTCTGAGTTCATTTATTATTGTAAATATGCAGGTATTCAAATGCATCATTCAATCCCTTACACACCACAGTAAAATGGTGTTGCTGAGAGAAAGAACAGATCACTAAAGGAGATGGCAACCTGCATGATGGAGGCTAAGACTTTGCCACCAAATTTTTGGGTGGAGGCTATAAACTGTGCATCCTACATATAGAATAGGTTTCCTCATAATAAGCTTGATGGTATGAATCCTTTCGAAGCTTAGAGTGGGCACAAGCCAGATGTGACCCATTTCAGGATTTTTGGCTCAAAGGCTTGGGCTAGAATTCCAACTGAAAAGAGGAAGGATTTGTAGCCCCAAAGCCAAGAGTGCCTATTTTTTGGTTATTCTGAAGATTCAAAAGGGTACAAGCTGATCAACTTGAGCACTAACAAATCCTTCATTGAAAGAAGTGTTCAGTTCCAAGAAGAGCCTTTAGTAGCAGTTGAAGTTGGAGAGTCTTCTTCACCACTAGATCCATTAATTGTAAGTGGAGAGACTAATGAGTTTGATGATTCTGATATGTCTTATAATTATGGTTTGATTTCAGATCCTAATAGTTCTACAAGACCAAAATGGGTAGCAAATACCATTCATGAAGCTGGGGAACTAGCTAGAAATCCTAGTGACACTACGAGGACTACATCTCAGTTTGAGAGTGCCCTTTCTATGAAAGATCCTCTATTTGCTGAGAAGTGATATCTGATGGTTGAAACAGGTTCATAGACATATGAATATGCAGCATATGATCCAATATGGAAAACATCCATGAAATAATAATTCAGCTCACTCCAAAAGAACAACACTTTGGAACTGGTTGATCTTCCCCCTGGGAGGAAGCTAGTTCAATGTAAGTGGGTTTTCAAGACTAAGTTTGCTGCTGATGGTTCACCTTTGAAATATAAGGAAATATTGGTAGCCAAGGTCTACTCACAACTACATAGTATTTACTATAATGAAACCTTTGCACCAGTGGCAAAGATGGACTCCATAAGGCTAGCTCTAGCCATTGCAGCTTTGAAGCAGTGGGAGGTACATCACATAGATGTGAAGTGTGCTTTCATAAATGGAGATCTCACTGAAGATATTTACATGCAGCAACCTGAAGGATTTGTTTCTAATCCATATTTAGTGTGTAGGTTAAAGAAATCATTGTATGGGCTCAAGCAAGCCCCCAGGGCTTGGTATGCCAAGATTGATGGCTTTTTGCTATCATTGAGTTTTGTTTGATGCAAGTTTGATCCTAATGTCTATTTGAATCTGATTCATGGTTCTTTGATGATTATTGTCTTGTATGTGGATGACCTTCTAATTACAGGAAGTTCAAAGAAAGAGATTTCCTCCTTGAAGGATGCAATGAACCATGCATTTTCTATGACAGATTTGGGATTGTTGATCCAATTCTTGAGTCTCAAAATTGCTCAATCCCAACATGGAATCAAATTACATGAGTCCAAGTATGCTCTGGATTTGTTGAACAACTTCAACATGAAAGATTGCAATCCAAGCAAGACTCCCTTCCTTTCAGGAGTTAAGCTTGAAGAAGCAGTTAGTGTGGCTTTGAGATACATTGATCAGCCTCATGAGATCCATTGGAGAGTAGCCAAAAGGATCCTAAATTTCGATCAACAAACAAGAAATCATGGGATATTCTACAAATCAAAAGCTGATCTTGATTTGATTGGGTTTATTGACAGTGATTGGGTAGGTGACAACACAAATTGAAAGTCTACATCAGGATATGTGTTCATGCTTGCAGAAGGACCAATCATCTGGTCAAGCAAGAAGTAGAGTACCATAGCACTCTCATATACAGAAGCAGAGTATAGAGGAGTTGTAAATGAAGCAACTCAATGTTTGTGGTTGCAAGGGATACTTGGAGAATGTGGCTTCGAATTAGAGTTTTCAACTACTATCTATTGTGATAATCAGATCACCATTTGAATCTGCAATGATCTAGTTCAGACACAGCAAACCAAACACATTGAGATCCATATGCATTGCATCAAATAGCTTGTGCATGATGGCACCATTGATCTAGTTTTATGTGCATCTTCAGAACAAGTAACAGACATCTTCACCAAAGTTTTTTCTGAGAAGACCTTCAGCAATCTCAAATCACTATCGGGGATTTCTGATCATGATATGAAGCATGATTGATGTCAAGATTTCCAAAATTTTGTTTTTCATGTCCATGTTTAAGGGAGGATTTTCCCCTGAGGTTTTTGCCTCTTTCCTTGGTTATATGGACAAGCAATATGTAAAGGGTGACTAATCCTTGTTGCTAGGACCTATATTTTTATGATATTTACTCATAAATTCAGGCTTAAGGGGGGGTTTTAGAATAATCAACCCATATTTACCTACCTTAGACATTAATTTTAATTATTTCTGTCTTATTACCTAGTTTCCTGGATTCCACTCTATGCTAGTTTCCTTCTACAAGTCCTAGAAGTCAACACATGCTAAAAGTGACTCATGGAGCACTTGGGAAACATCCTAGAAACCCAATTTAGCATGTCTTCTTTATTCCAGATCATCGAAAGTGCATATCTTCTTTTTCTGAAAAGTTGCCTTGTTTTATTCAGATTTAAGGCAAAAGGAAAAACTAGACTAGGTGTAGTTGACTTGTTTTTTTCCCACATCATCCTCCTTCCTTTTCTCCAAATAAAAGCATGCATGGGTTTTCTTTCCATCCCTCTTTAGCTTTCCCACTTGAATTAGCAAATTCGTGATCATCTTCATAGATTTCGAAACTGCTCTATGCACCTATGGGGGATTTGACTAGATTTATTAAGCCTACTTTTTTACTATTTGAATGGAATATTTATGCATTTGATTATCTCATGTAATGATATATTGCAAAATCCTATTACTTCACAAGGTTTGCTATTTTACACTTATTGAATACAGATCAGTGTTATGCTCCAATTTCACTCTCCTTTGGTGTGAATTTTGCATGTTTGATTAGCAATTTTGTGAGTGTAATTGTTCTATATCTTGGGTTCAATTTCCAAAATCAAGTCTAGATCATCTATATCATCCCTAGATCATCATCAAGTCTGGATCATCACTGGATCATCATCAAGTCTGGATCATCACTTGATCTGGATCATCACTAGATCATCATCGAGTCTGGATCATCCCTAGGTCATTATCACTGGTTCTATATCTCAATTCTACTCGTCATAGTAATTTATATAGAGCCAACCCTTTTTCATGAATTTTGTAGGCCTAGCCTCCATGTAGGTCTTCATCGTCTTCAACACTTATATCTGACCATGGAATGAACCATGTCAGAAATTCCCACCTAACACTTAGATTTGACCATGGTAGGAACACATCCAAGAACCATGTCAGAAAGGCACGCCAAGCACTCACATCTGACCATGGGAGGAACACATCCAAAACCAATGCCAGAAAGGCCTAGCACTCACATCTGAACTCATCTTGTTAGAAAGGCTCTGCACTTACATCCGACCTCATCTTGTCAGAAAGGCTCTGCACGTACATCCGACCTCATCTTGTCAAAAAGGATCTGCACTTACATCCGACCTTGTCTTGTTAGAAAGGCTCTACACTTACATCTGACCTCATATTGTCAAAAAGGCTCTCCAATTACATCTGACCTCATATTGTTAGAAATTCTTTGCACTTACATCCGACCTCATCTTGTCAGAAAGGCTCTGCACTTACATCTTATCATGTGGGAACACATCCCACAATCACATCAAAATGGCTCTTCACTTCTATCTGATCATGTGGGAACACATCCTGCAATCACATTATAATGGATCTGCACTAATCATGTGGGAACACATCCCACAATCACATCAAAATGTCTCTTCTCTAATCATCTGGGAACACATCACACAATCACATCAAAATGTCTCTACACTAATCATGTGGTAGCACATCCCATAATCACATCAAAATATCTATGCACTTACCTCTGATCATGTGAATCTCATCCTTCCACCATGTTAGAAAGGATAACGGACTCATCAATTCCCTTTGGAGGGAACCTCAATCTAGAGAACACTATGCTTCTCCATGAAGTACTCAAACTTCACTCTAGCTAATGGTTTTTTCATCACATCATCTATCTGCTCGTCCGTCGCAACATACTAGAGCTTCACTGCTCCTCTCTACACCATATCCTTGATATAGTGATATTTGATCTCAATATGCTTCGACTTGTCATGGAACACTAGGTTCTTCGATAGCTTAACAAAACTCTTGTTGTCGCAATATATACAAGTAGCATCCAACTAGATATCAAATAAGTTAGACAGTAGCTTTCTGGGCCACACTGCCTTGCAACTAGCCGAACAAGCTGCAACATACTATGCTTTGGTTATACTTAGTGCCACATAGGATTGCTTCCTGCTAAACTAGGAGATCACACCTGATCCCATACTGAAGCAACACCCTGAAGTGCTCTTTCTATCAATGACACTACCTACCCAATCCGAATCCACATACCCTTCTAGGTTAATATTCTGATTTGGTTCATACTTGAGCCCATAATTAACTGTACCCTTCAGGTACCTCAAAATATTCTTTGTAGCAATCAAGTAAACATGTCTCGGATCTATTAGGAACTGGTTCAATGTGTTCATAGAAAACCAAATATATGGTCTCGTATTCATTAGGTACATCAAGGACCTAATAATCTAAAGATACATCGTAGCATCAATCGACTTGGATGAAGCATCACTCAATAGCTTTAGATTCGAAGCCATAGGTGTGGTCATGGTCTTGCAGTCCATCATCAGGATCTCTACTGCATACTTCCCTCATCCCGGGGATATTCCACCTGCATTCTGCCACACCTCCATGCCTAGAAAGTAATGCATCATACCCAATTCCTTCATTTTGAACTCAGCAGCAAGCTTCGTCTTCATATCAGCAATCAACCCATCCTCACTTGTCACAAACATATCATCTACATATAGTAGAAGTATCACTGGGTTCCCTTCTTCAACCTTGTAATAAAGTTTGGAATCCACTTTACTCTTGGTAAAGCCCAAACTGGATAGGAATATTTCAATTCTTCTGTACCATGTCATGGGTGCCTATTTCAAACCGTACATAGCTTTCTTCAATTTACACACATGAGTCTTCCTATCATGTGTATCAAAACCGAGTGGCTGCTCCACATATACTTCCTCTTCTACTACACCATTCAAAAAGTTGTCTTGACATCCATCTGGTGTACTTTCCATTTCATTACTGCAACTAAAGAAAGTACTAATCTGATGGAAGTATATCTAGCTACAGGTGCAAAAGTCTCTTTATAATCTATTCCTTCTTTCTGGGAGAAGCCACGAGCCACAAATCTTGCTTCATATTTCTCTATGCTACGATATACAGCATGCTTAATCTTATAGATCCATTTGGAAGTCACAACAGACTTTCCCTATGGTCTTGGGAAAACATCCCAAACATCATTCTTCATGATTGACTGATACTCCTCGATCATAGCATCCTTCCATTATTTATTTTCTGCCACTTCTTTGGAAGGTTCTTTATTGATGATGTCACATAATAGTGCTACATAGCTGTAGCGGGACCTAGTTATTTTCCTTTTTCTTTCTCTATGCACTTCTTCTAGAGCCCCATATCTCTTTGCACCTTGGATAGCCTCTTGTACCCATATAGGTTTCCTCTTGTGAGTATTCTTCTCTTGGGGTGTATCTATAGGTTCTTGAGGTTCTTCTATTTCTCGATCTTCTTCTGGAATTGCTTCATCCATGGTTGTGTCTTGTATCCTAAGTATTTCAGTTTCTTCAGAATCTTCAACTGGTCCCTTCCTAGATTTGATGTAAGCTGTATTTTCATCAAATGATACATCTCTGGTGATGTCGATCTTCTTAAATCCTGGAAAGCATATTCTATAAGCCTTCAAGCTTTCAAAGTATCCCACAAATATACCCTTCCTTCCGGAAGGATCTAACTGTGTTCTCTTTTCTTTTGGAATTTGTATGTATATTGGACAGCCAAATATTCTGA
Organism: Pseudotsuga menziesii; assembly: GCA_001517045.1. NCBI lineage: Eukaryota > Viridiplantae > Streptophyta > Pinopsida > Pinales > Pinaceae > Pseudotsuga > Pseudotsuga menziesii. The sequence continues at coordinate 777,399 of LPNX011190709.1, read as the reverse complement.
GATGAATGACTTTGTGTTTCTTTCCGAATAACACTTCTTCGGGTGTCTTGTTCTCAAGTACTCTATGTGGAGTACGGTTCTGTACATACACAGTTGTTCTAGCAGCTTCTGCCCATAGATGCATGGGAAGATCTTGATCATGAAGCATTTCCTTTGAAGCTTCCATGATTGTTCTATTCTTCCTTTTTGCAACCCCATTCTATTGTGGATTATATGGAGTCGTCAACTCCTTCTTAATCCCTGAATATTTAAATAATTCCTTGAATTCATTTGATGTGAATTCTACACCATTGTTTGATCAAAAAATATTGATCTTCTTCTCTGTGTAGTTTTTTATCAAGGCTTTGAATTCCTTGAACTTGTTGAATACTTCATCTTTGTTATTCATGAATTTTATCCATGTCTTCCTAGAAAAATCATTAATTAAAGAAACATAGTATACATACCCGCTTAATGAACTGGATGACATCGAACTGCATACATCGGAGTGAATCATTTTCAAGATTCCTTTATCCTTGCTTTCGCTACTTAGAAATGTCTTCTTTGTGTTCTTTCTTTTCGCACATCCCTTCCATACTCCTTCATGTTTTACTTTTATTTCTTGAAGACCTTCAACATCTTTGCTTGCAAGTGGTATTTCCCTATAGTGCACATGTGCAAGCCTTCTATTCCAAATTTCATTTGGTTCTACTGAGTCATGAACCAAAGCTTGTTCTGGTTGGCCCTTTAATTTGTATAGTCCTCCCTCTTGTTCTCCAATTACTACTGCATCGTCAATAATCTTTCCTTTTGTCCACATGATGACTTTCCATATATAAATGCAACTCTTATGCCTTTTGCATCTAATGTAGAGATGGAGAGAAGGTTCTTCTTTAGTCCTTGTACAAATAGGACACCCTTCATTTTCATATACTTTCTAGAGTCTAATTTGTAGGAGGATTCTCCACTACCTTTTATTGGATATTGGTAGTCATCCCCAAGTTTCACCTTGTGGGTTGATTCATGTTCTGATAGTTTCACAAAGGATTCCTTAAATCCTGTCATGTGTTTGGAAGCCTCACTGTCAATAATCCAATCATTTCTTCCATGTGTGATGGTTCCCGTGCCAAGAGAGGAAATCAAAACATAATCTTCATCACTTGAAGAATCACTTTCTTGTTTGATTCTCTTCTTGGAAGGCTCATCATATTCTGCAGCATGAGCATGATGTCTTTTCTTTTTTCCCTTCCTTTTGTGAGATCTATCTTTCTTTCTAGGCCAATCTATTCCAAGGTGTCCTCTTTCATCACATGTATAGCAAATGAACTTAGACAAATATATGTTAGATTTTATAGTGTTTTTCTTATGGCGAGTGTGCTTACCTCTATGATGGTCTATTTTGCTTTTATTGGATTGTACTATGAGAGCTTGATATTCACTTCCCATCTTTTCTTCTAGAGCTAATATTCTAGCTTCGTCTTGTGAGCATTCCTCCTATAGTATGCTAAACTTGACTAGCTTCTTTCTGGAACAGATCCCTTGAATGAAAGAGTCCCATGCCCTAGGAAGACCATTCAAGGTGGTCATCACAATTTTTGCATTCTCTACTTCTTCATCTATAGCTTCCATATGTTCCTTGATTTTAGAGACCCTTGTAAAGTAATACTGGATGGTCTCCACATTCTATACATTTACATTATTCAATTGGTTTCTCAAAGCCATCTTCCAGTTTATGTTATTCCCTTCAAATAACTTGGTGAGGGCATCAAACATCTCTTTAGGTTTCTTTAGAGAGGACACCTGTGGTATGAGTTGATCCTTGATTGAATCAGCAATAATCCTATTAGCCATGACCAATTTCTTTTTGTGTAAGGCATTACCCTCATCTCCCTCTGGAACTGGAACCTCTTCATTGATGTAAGAGTCCAACTCATTTTCTTCCAGGACCAAGGAGATCCCATACTTCCAAGCTCATAATTTATCATCTCCCTCAATATTTTCATCAAGCTTGGTATGATGAGACATATTAATAGAGAACCTCAAATGGAAATGTAAAATATTTAGATCTTACCAGGTTAAGATGTCGAAACTGGATCTAGAGCTGAATTTCTGCAAAGCTGGTTTTCTGGTTCAGGAGCAAGTTTAGGGTTTAACTTTCTTGGAGTTCTACCCAACCAAAACTTTGATCTTGATCTCTAAAATTTTATTTTGGGGAGGATATCAATCTAGGCCTGGGCTCACTCAAAAATTCCACTTCTATGGAAAGCCCTAATTTCCCATAGCTGTGTCGATTCAAAAACTGAAAATGCTCAGAATCAGATTCTGCTTCGATAGAAAGATGCACCCTAGAGAGGAGAGTCGGCCTAGCCTTCTTTTGCTGAAAATATATGGAGAGAAATCCAAAAAGTAGGAATCCCTAGCTTCAGCAGCTGCACAGTGTCTTCTTCTCAAGTTAGCTCTGATACCATGTTAGATTTTTAACATTTAAGATATATGATCTTATGATCTTATCTAAGAGAATAACAAGCACAGCAATCAATTGCAAGAGACAATTAACACTAATATTTTCCTAGGGGATACCTTAAAAAATAAAACCCTGAAACTTCCTTAGAGATAGAATCAACACCAAAATTAAAACCCAAAGATATAAAGATGATCTCCCGATAGCAGTAGTATCTCTCTCTCTTGTCCCAACTTCTTCTTTCTCTCTCAGTTATGCGCTACAACTGAGTGTGAGTGAATGTGTGTTAAATAGAGGGGTTCCCTCTCTATTTATACTAATTCCCGACTTGACAATAACTCACTAGGGCCAACTTCTCTAGGAGAGTCTAATAACCCTAGGGCCCCACAACTACGGGGACTTTAACCCTTGATCAATAAGGAGGGTTACACTCCATGACTTTACATGACTTGTTTAAATTATTGAAACTCCTCATAGCAACATCGAGGCATGACATGAGTCAATTAGATTACAAATAATTCTGAATATAAACATCAGGGTACAAGACATAAGATATATAAGTGAATACATTCCGAAGTTACAAATACATCAACACGAAGGATGCTGGTGCTGAGCTTTGAAAAGCTAACATTCTTAACATTTTGCAATAAACAACGCTATGTCAGCTTTTAACTTAGGAAAGAAAAAGTGTTTCTTTAATGTGGTTATCATCTTTTTATATCCTGGATGCCCCAAGTAGGCATATAATCTCTCTTTGTACCATAGCAGTCCCAATTCATATACCTTGTACTCTTTTTGTTGTTGAAACAACCTTTCCTCTTGGACCTTCTTGAGAATTTCAACATAAAAAGGGTCAACTTTGTTGGTCCTTCTAATCCTCTCATGTAAATCTGAATTGGTTTGACTTAAAGTCACCTCATATATCATCTTATATTTTTGGCTCAAAGTATCAACAATTTTCTTCTCCTTTCCCTTTATATGCTTTAGCTCGAAATGATAATCTCTAGGGAAATCCAAGCATCTGGCTTGCCTAGCATTCATATCCAGCTGTTCAAATAAATACTTCAGACTCATATTGTGTATTTTTAGAAGGAATTTCTTCCCCATGAGGTAGTTCCTCCACATATTCAAGGCATGTATGATGGATGCTAACTCAATATCATGGGTGGCATAGTTTTTCCCATGTTCTTTTAACTTCTGCGATTCATAACAGATCGCACAATCATTCTGCAAGAGGACTCCTCTCAGCCCTTCCTTTCTTGCATCTATGAAAACAATGAAATCCCCATAGGGATTTGCAATTCGTAGTATTTGTACAGTGGTCAAAATTTGTTTAAGATTTTGAAAACTTTCCTCGTACTTGGTCATCCATAAGAACTTGTTTTCCTTATTTTACAAAGTGATCATGGGACAAGCTATCCTCGAGAAGTTCTCAATGAACTTTCGGTAGTAACTGGCTAATCCAAAAAAGGATCTAATGTTAGTGACACTAGTATGGGTAGGCCAATCTTCTATGGATTTAATATTTTTTTGGGTCCATAGCTATCCCATTCTCGGAGATGATGTGACCCAAGTACTGTATTTGTGTTTTGTAAAAATCACATTTACTAAACCTGGCGTAGAGTTGGTGTTCTCGTAACACCTATAGCACTATGTGAAGATGTTCTTTGTGTTCCTCTTTACTTTTAGAGTAAACAAGGATGTATTCTATAAATACCAAAAAAATCTATCCAAGTATTTACTGAAGATATTGTTCCCCATACACATAAAGTTCATGGGTGCATTGGTCAACATGAATGGCATCACTACAAACTTGTAGTGGTCTTACCTTATATGAAAGGTAGTTTTTTTAATATCCTCATCGCGAATCCGTACCTGATGGTACCCAGATCACAGGTCAATCTTCAAAAATATCTTGGCTCCTCCTACTTGATCGAACAGGTCATCAATCCTAGGGAGTGGGTATCGGTTCTTAATGGTCATATTGTTAAGATGACGGTAATAAATGCACATCTGCATCGTAGCATCCTTCTTCTTTTCAAAAATTATCACTTCTCTCCAAGGTGACACACTCACTCAATCAACTTCTGCAACTGCAGTTTGAGTTCCACCAACTATGGTGCACTCATGTGATGAGAGGCTGGTGCAAGGGGGGTCAACCATAGACAACCTTACCAACACCCTCAGGATCTGGTGGCTCCTATAATTAGCAAGACTACCAAAGTTATCCCTCAACCAAATTCTATGCTAGCTTTTCCTCCCCGCAATTCGTCTTCTGCAACAAGGTTTTTTGCAACCCTGTCTTCACAACTGCCTTTCCACAACAGGCCTTCCCGCGGCACTCTTTCCACAATAGGCCTTCCCACAACACTGTTTCCACAACTACCTTTCCACAATAGGATTTCTTCAAGTGGTTTTCGGGATGCGCGACCAACTTTCCAAAGTTGCTTCCCTACAACTCTTCTCCCACAACTTTTCCTCCGCAACTCTCCCGACCGTTAGATATTTGTGGCCTCCTCCACGACCGTCAATTTATGCTTTGGCATAGATCTAATGGGTATTTGTAGATCTGTTATTTCATTCGCAACTTCCGTGGTGTATCTCTCTTAGGCCATCATATCTTCGCCTACAGACTTGATCTACATCATTTGTTCTCTGCAATAAATTAGTTAAGGCAGAAAACTTGTGCACTGCACCGATTGATCATGGAATCAATCAATCCAGCATGCAACCTTGAAGAGTAATTATCCTAAACCTCCTATGCATGCATATATGAACTATTCTAGCCATTCAAGCAACAATTTCATGCGTAAATCAATGATTTTATAGAAATACACAGATTTTCAAAAAATCACCAAATTCGAATCTACCCCGACACATAGTTCAAACAGTAAATACATAAAGGCTAATAACATTGTAAATACACATCTACTCTTCATATTAAGAAACCACACATGCATACCACTCGGCTCGCCTTCCTCCATCTTCTCAAAATATTTACAAGTGGAACCAAATGCAAGTCTGTCTGTCTCTCTGCAAATGGGATTCTAATCCAGAAGAACAGAACTGAAGAGCATAACCCTTCTTCCTTCTCTAAGCTTCCTATTTAAGCTAAATTGTATCCTAAGACAAACAAAATAGAGCATGATGAAAAATGTCTCTGTCACAAACAAACAACCTATGGTTTGATCTCCACTGACAGAGTCATGACCTACAATTATTCCTATCGGTGCTAACAGACTATGACTCGAAAAAACCAAAAATTTGCCACGACATGTGACCAACTCATCACATTTTTGGTATGCCACGATGCTCCTGCATCAAAATCCCCATCTTGAAACTTTCCATGGGATCCTGTCCATGATATCCCTTTCTGCTATGTTTCTATAATCTTGCAGTAGATACTCAAAGTGTTAGTTTGAGCATTGTTCTCATCTCGAACAACCCCTTCAACCATACTTTCCAGCATTTGTTAGCAACAAATTTCTAGTATATGTTCTAACTCCACAAAATAATCATGATAACCCTTCACTTGTCCTACAAATCTAAACAGACCACTATCAATCACCATCCTTGTGATCTTTAAAAGAAACCATGACCTCTTGGTCATGAAATTTTAATCTTTAGACCTCCTGGATCCCATATCTTGTTTTGTAGTTTCTATTGTTCATTAACTCTGCAATGATCTTCACAGTCTCCCACGATCATCCAAATGACTGTCTGAACTTCACTTTCATTGTTCCTCTTACATCTCTGCATGAGATGCCATAACTCATCAATGTTCTCATCCAGTCTGCTTCCTTGCTCAAACATCTTTATCTAGATTCCCTTCTCCATCCCGACCTTCATTTACCTAGAAGTATAAAGAAATTCCAAATATTTATCCCTTTTTTATACAACAGGTTCATTGCTCCTACTTACCTCGTCAACTTTAGCCCGATATTGAGCTGTGATATTGTCTCTCAAGACAATATCTACTTCATCATCCACCATTCTAGCTATCAATTTTTATAATTCCTGCAATAAAATCAACAAATAGATATGTAAAACATAGACATTCCATATGTCCATAGTTTTACCCTCATCTTCATCCTCTTCAAACTGTTGGACAATATTCAGCAATTGTCCATTTTTGCTAACTATGCAACCTACAATTAAAAACTTATTGTCAGTTTGCATAAGGAACTTCAGCCTCAATTGATTCCTTCTCTTCCATTCTTCCATGTTGATTTGTTTCTACAAAACAATCTTTAAGATATTCAAAATATCTCACATCGACATCCCCTTCTTCCTTCTCATACTGATATGAACTCTTTGTCAGGTCCATGAGTTTATCAGCAAACTCTGTACCAGCATCCTCTCTTCTTCCATCAAGGTAACCACCTTGTTCAAGTTTACACATCATGTGAACTTCTTCCTCATCCTTAGTTTCCCTGAGTCTTTCCTCTTTCTTCACCCAAACACTAAGATTACGCTTGATATTCCTGGCACATAACCTTTGTACAGGCCATTTCACCCTCCTCTTCAACTTCCATCCATAACATTGACCTTATGTAGCTTCCTCATGCAACATTTCAGCCACTTTACTAATCTCCTTCTTCAACTCAGTAACCTCTCTGTCAAATTCACTTTGACTCATCCTCTTGACACCACTTGCTCTGGCATCTTTCTTTGTTCTACTGTGGCTTCCTTTTGAACCCTTTAGATGAATTTTAGTAGCCACCTTCCACACCACCTCCATGAGCTTTCCCACACTCATGATGAACTGCAAACAAGCCTACCCTCTCAACACCTCATCAATATTCCTCCTGCTTGACCTATTGGCATTTCTTGGTTCTCATACAGAACCTTCGAGCACTTCCTATGCTCTCTACATGCTTGTGATTTGCATTCATTTACTACAACACTCTGTTGTGAGGGTTCCCATACCATAGTCTCATTTTCATTCATGTCTTTAGAAATCAACATTCTGAGCTCAAATTGCAAATTAATATTGCAATATTCCTCTCCATAGTGTGCAAATCTTTTTGCACCCTCTCTGATACCAAAAATGGTGCAGGGGGGATCGACCATAACCAACCTTACCAGTACCTCCATGATCTGGTGGCTCCTACAATTAGTAGGCCTTCCAAATTTATCCCTTGGCCAAATTCTATGCTATATTTTCTTCCCCACAATTCATCTTCCGCAACAAGGTTTTCTGCAACCCTGTCTCTACAGTAGACCTTCCCACAGCATTGTTTCTGCAACCACCTTTTCGCAATAGGACTTTCTGCAGCACTATTTTCACAATTGAATTTCCACAACAAGCCTTCCACAAGCAGGTTGCAGGATGTGGGATGCGCAACCAAATTTCCAAATTTGCTTCCCCGCAACTCTCCTTCCGCAACTTTTCCTCTGTAACTCTCCCGGCCGTCAGTTATTTGCATCCTCCCCCACAACCATCGATCTACTATTTGGCATGGATCTCACACATATTTGTATATTTCTTATATATTTCACAACTTCCATTGCATATCTCTCCTGGATTGTCAGATCTCTATCTGCGGACTCAATCTCCACCGTTCGTTCTCTGCAATAAATTGGTTAAGAAAGAAAACTTGTGTGCTGCACCGATTGATCATGGAATCTATCAATCCAGCATGCAACCTTGAAGATTAATCAGCCTAACCCTCCTATGCATGCATCTATGAACTATTCCAGCCATTCAAGCAACAATTTCATGCGTGAATCAACAATTTTATAGAAATACACAGATGTTCAGAAAATTGCCGAAGTCAGCTCTTCTCAGACACACAGTTTAAACAGTAAATACATAAAGGATAATAACACTGTAAACACACATCTACTCTTCCTATTAAGCAACCACACGTGCACACCACTTGGCTCACCTTCCTCCTTCTTCTCAAAATATTTACAAGCGAAACCAGACGCAAGTCTTTCTGTCTCTCTGCAAATGGGATTGTTATCTCCCAAATAAAATTTTCAATAAGACAAACTCGAACAAATTATTTTTGCATAGTAATGAATATTTCAAGGTATATTATGAAATATGTTCAGGTGCTTAACAAAATTGGAATGCTTCATGTTCTTTTTTTCAAGAAATTTGAGAGTTTAGCTTTTGGTGGCTTGGGAAAACTTTTCAATATTTCATTAGCCACCGAAAATCCCAGCTTTCAGTAGCTAACAATTTGGGCTCAAGACTAAGTTAACCAGTGAAAGCTTGTTGACTCCGTTTTATTGAAAATTTTGGAAAAGAATATTTCGGTAGCTTAGGATAACTCTTCAATAGTTCATTAGCCACCGAAAATCCCATCTTTCGACACCTTAACAAATCAGTCCAGGAAGACATTAACCACCGAAAGCTCATCAACTACGTTTTTGGATAAAATATGAAAGGGAAGCTTTCGATGGCTTGTGAGAATGTACCAACGGTTCATTAGCCACCAAAAATCCTAGCTTTCGGTAGCTTACAAGTTATACCTAATATTCCCTTAACTACCGAAAGCACCAAAAGAGGAAAATGGTTAGCATACCCATCGAAATCAAGAACCATCAACATAAAGAACGTCATGATCAAATAATTAACCACCGAAAATACTAGGGGACTGCAGAAAATCATGAGTTGGTGAATAAAATTTGTTTCTAAACTGAAGTGACTGATAGAGACCAAAATCCTAGCCTGCCCTCTACCTATCCCATGACTGCAACCGAACCACCACAAAACGTTAAGTCCTAGTTAAAAATATCACTGCGCTGGCCATCTCGCGGTTATCATCAGACCTGACTATCCCACTGCTCAAGTACCAATTACTGATCAGCCCCTCAAAATAATAACCCTCTTCTCAATTTGTTCCACATTTCCTGCATGCATTCTCACTGAGCCAATCCCTCTCTGGATCTGGCATTGTAGTATCCTTCCCTAGGAGTTCAATTTCAATTTTGCAGGCGTAGAAGAACATTCAAGAAGATGAAGAGAGGAGGAAATGCTCAAAAAACTCAAAAAACAAGTTTCCATGGCTAATCATTGTTTCAAAATTGTCTCTAAGCCACCAAAAGTAGACTTTCGGTAGCTGAGACCGAAATTTCAAGGGGCTCCAATCCACCAAAATTGGTGTTTTACTATGAAAATGCATCATTTTAAAACAATGGTTCTGAGCAGCTGGAACATCCTTTTGCAAAACAATCAGATATTTTTGTTCCTAGCATGTCAAAAAACAATAACCTATCTCAGTTTTCCTACAAGTGTTGCATATTGGGAGAATCAAATCCATCTCTGAGCCCTAATTTTCGGATCTTAGAATTTCCCTATTTGAAACATGTTTTTGAAATACTGATCTCAGGAAAATGAAAAAAAATTCCAATAAACTGCAAGAGTATTTTCCTCATAATAAACCAATATAAAAAGAACCTCTTTTGGTTTATACACAAGTGTCACATATTTGGAGAACCAAATCCATCTCTAAGCCCCAATTTTCAGCATTTTTGCCAAATTTTTGGGGCGAAAGATGACCTATCAGGCCTCCAGGCGGCATTTTCGACCTCATCTATCAGTCCATGAAGATTTTATGTAGATGTAGAAGAATTTTTAGCACCAGAAAAAAAAAAATACTCAACCTACCTCATTCAAACTCTCAAGAAGAAGAAGGGTAGGAAGTTGACCTAACAAAGCAGGTTGCAACAGAACATGAGGATTTTCCCTCACCTACACTAAAGGAAGTTCAATATGAACCAATGATAGAGAATTACTTAAGAAAACCTAGGTCCTAGAGAATCAACCAGATGTTAGGGAAAATATATGAACTAGAGGTCTTAGATAGAGAGATCAAAAGAAATAATGCAAGATTAACCAAGAAAAATACTGAATTGCATAATTCTATTCTAGAAATGAGAGGGATGTATATCCTACAGAAAAAAAAAGAATCTAATATTAATGAAGGACAAATCTAGGCTCTACAAGATGCTCAAACTATCAAGGTTGCAGAATAAAAACTCAAACCCTAACCCTAAAACACACCTTGCACTGGAAAGCCTAGCAGTGTCAGCAATAAGCCTTCAGGGCCCAGAGGTAGCCCATGATGTTGTTGATATTCCAAATCTTATGCAGGTTGAAGAAGTGCCAGAAAGTCAGAAATAAAGTTGTAAAAGGATGATTAAAGACTAATTAAATTTTGCATAAAGAAGAGCTTTCGATGGCTTAGGCGAACGCATCAGCTATTCATTAGCCACCGAAAGCAGAGCTTTCGACAGCTAACAGACCCAGGATTCTGTTTCCTTAACCACTGAAAGCACAAAAGGGTGTAGAATGATAAGTTTAAACACAAAACTAGTTTTCATGGTTACAAACAACTCAGGGGTAAACTATGGAGCTGAAAATTGATGAAAAGCACTAGTGGAGGAGGTCCGTTCTAGTTTTGAAGGTGCGATCAAGGAGAAATGGGTCACAAACCCTACCTATTTTTTACAAACCATGGCTTATCTTTCTGATAATAGGTTATAGCTCTAATTTAGTGATTACTACAGTTATCAAAGAGTTCAATGAGTGAAAAAAGTATTAGAGTTAGATAGACTAGCACTTAAATTAGGGTTTTTGACCTCAATTTTTGCAAAACAGTTATGTTATCTATTTTAGTAAAACAAATCCAATTTTCAAGATCTGAAGATTTTTGTAAAGGCTATAAAGCCTAAGACTTATTTTGAAGCAAATATTTGACTTTGGGGACCTTTAGACCTTTATTATTATCAAGCTTCTCATATTATTCATCACCTAATATAAGCTATTTTGCTATTATATGTTCAGCTTCCATATCTTTTATGTTCTGTGCTTGTGCTTGAATGTTTGATTCAGGTTTATTCATGTTATCATATATATGATAGCTTTCATCCTATATGTATGTTGATGATTTGAATTCCAAGTACTTTTCCTTATTGTGATTAGCCATTTATATGTAATTGCTATATATATGAATCTACCAGCATAGTAAGTTCTCCATCTTTTCACCTTATTATCAAACCTTTGAACATTGGTAGTTAGAAGCCTTATCTTTGATTGAGTTTTATGCATGCCTTGAGCGTGTGAGGTCCTTTAGGTCATCTAACTTGATCCATTTAGAAAAACCATAAAAATTTAAGTTACCAGGCATCCTCGAGCTACAACCTAGAGGCGTTTCCTAGAGTGATAACAAACCGGAGTTGTTGTCGGGGAGAGGAAATTGAATCTCAGCTTCCCTGGGAGACGACATAGATCCTACTTTGATGATAAACAAAGTATGGACACTATTTTGGTTGTAATCATATATCTGGAGGCTCCATTGGAATAAGGTGGCTTCAAGAATACCAAGTACCAGAGCAAACCCTAAAGGGCCACCAGTAACATTTGTTTCAAATCTAGAAGAGATTTTAAGAAGAGCAAGGAATTCACTAAGACAGAACTCCAGAGTTGCAAGGGGGGCTACATCAGGTATTTCCAGAGATATTTCTACTGAAGAATCTAGTTCTCAGAATTTTATAAGTAAATCATAAAATTTTAGGGTTGAGGAATCTTCAAGCACTACTGCTTGTGAAGATCTCATTCTTGGCAACTCCATGAAGGAAAAATTGAATGGTGACTCCACAATATTAAGATGTCAAAATCATTTGCTGCTTTTTTGGCTTAGATTTTTTCACCTCTTGACTTCTCTTCAGTTCCCAGTTTCCCACATCCAGTACCTGATATGTTCAAATGGGGAGATCTTCTACATGTCTTCAAAGAGGAGAAAGAAGACAATCCTGCAGAACACCTCCTCAAGTTTCATGAATGCATGGATCTACTAGATCAGCAGCATGAAGATGTTCGTATGAAGATGTTTATATATTCATTGTATGGTGATGCACGTCAGTGGTATTTTTCTTTACCTCCTTGAGGCATTTCATCATTGAAGGATTTCCACTGAGCATTCACTGAGCACTGCAAAAGGTATTTTTCAGATGAGCTTATATTTGGTAATTTCTGTGATGAATATGAATTACATCATAAGGCTGAAGATGTAAATAGAGATGGATCTCTCCCTCACAATATGCAGCAGCCCTTCAAGAATCTTCAAGATGATGCACTTTTTAATCAACATGAACTAGAAATGGATTATAAAGGAGTTGAATGTTTTTCTATTATCATTAAATCTGATTGTTGTGAATCTGAAGAACTGATTTTTTTAACTACACATGGAAATGATCAGCTTTCTGCTGGTCAAATGATCATTGAAATCAGTAAGGCTAGCTCACAGTTTCCATATTTGCAGATCAAGGGAATTTGCAATAACCATGAGGAACAAGATTTTCAGGGACTATTATTCTCCAACTAGAACATCGAGAAGATCTTCCTTCTCCTTATGAATATGTTGCTTCAAATTATGACAGGGAACTAGATGCTTGTTATGAATATCCTGCTCAAAAGTCCAATAAAGATCTTTTTAGTTTTGATATATCCTACAAAGATATTATTATGGAAGAGGAAATTGTTAGTTGTGATAATCCAACATATCATTATGATGAATTCAGATTACATGAAGGGGAGCATAAAGATTCAGATCAGTTGTTGAGCTTGCATTTTTATCAGACAAAGGTTGAGCAGTCCACATTCAACATTGACATCAGTGGAGGAAAAGATCAGTAGCATAAAAAGGTATTTCCTATTGGATTTTATGACCCTTTTGTTGACTATATGGAACTTATGAGCAGCATAGATATCAAAATATTTTTGTCAGATGATAGCTAGTTCTGTCACCCTTTGAAACTACATTGCTGCATGCTAGGGTTTCATTTATTTTTTGGGTCAAGATCAAGGATAACTTCAATAGATCAGCTTCTGACATGGCTTCATTGGAATCATGATGTCACTTGATAAGAAGACTCTCATAATTAGAATTAGGAGTAGGAATTGATAGGAAAATAAGCTCTTACTATGAGCAGCTAGGTCATTTTCAGTTGTTTTCATGAATAAGCAAAGCAGGCTATAGGCAGGTTGCAATAGATCAGTTATGAGGGAAAAATGACTCCATGCCCAATGGAACACTATAAGATAGCTTTAATATTTGTTTTTCAGGAAAGGCATTTTGTTTTGGGTTCTTGGGACCTCACAGGAAGGTTCCCATCCCTAAGTAGGAGCCAAATGTTATCTCCCAAATAAATTTTTCAATAGGTCAAACTCGGACAATTTTTTTTTGCATAGTAACGAAGATTTCAAGGTATATTATAAAAGATGTTTGGGTGATTAACAAAATTGGAATGCCTGGTGTTTTTTTTTTCAAGAAATTTGAAAGTTTATCTTTCGGTGGCTTGGGAGAAATTAACTTAGTCCTGAGCCCAGCTTTCAGCAGCTAACAATTTGGGCTCAGGACTAAGTTAACCACCGAAATCTTGTTGACTCCATTTTATTTAAAATTTTGGAAAAGGATCTTTCACTGGCTTAGGTGAAATCTTCAACAGTTCATTAGCCACCGAAAATCCCAACTTTTGGCAGCTTAACAAATCAGTCCAGGAATACATTAACCACCGAAATCTCATCAACTACGTTTTTGGATAAAATATGAAAGGGGAGCTTTTTGTCAAATTTTCATATGCTTAGCTAAGATATCAGTACTTCATTTCATTTTCATAACAAAAGCATATAAACAGGATCACTGAAAGATAGACAAGCACAACCATACAAAAGGAACACAAAGATTTATCCTGGGAAAACCCTAAAGGGAAAAACCCAACAAAAGCTTCCTCAATATAGATGCCCCAAAAAGATAAAAAATAAAAGATAAAACCAGCAAGGAGATCAAAGCCTGATCCTCCTTCTTCTCCAGCTACTTCTTTTCTCCACTAATGCGCTCCACAAGTGAGAGTGTGTGTTTCAAATGAGGAGCACTATACCTCTATTTATATTCATCCGTTCACTTAAGTTAACTCATCTATCACGTAGGCTCAAGTTAATCATGTAGGCTCGAGTTACACATGTAGGCTCAAGTAACCACACTGGGGTGCTAACGACCCACCTTTACAATTAGAGGGGACAACCTCATGACTCTTATTAGTTCTTCCGATTAGAAGCATCGGGGTACAAGATAATACAAGTGGTTCTCCTGGTAGGACCACAAAAAGATACATATATAATATTCTTCGAAGTTACAATATTTCAACACTCCCCCTTAAAAAGAAGGGTATTCTACAACAACATCATCAACAACAATAGTAGGAGAGGAAATCATCAACATCATCAGGGTAACACATATATAAATCATTGGAAGCTTTTCAACATCATATAGTATTCATCTTCAATATTTGATGACAGCAACTCTTTAATCAACATCAGCATATTTTGACCTTTTGATCAGCAACATCTTCAACACTTTGACCTTTCAATCAGCAACATCTTTAGCACTTAGACCTTTCGATCAGCAGCAACATATTCAACACTTTGACCTTTTGATTAGCAGAAACATCTTCAGCACTTTGACCTTTCAATCAGCAACAACATCATCATCATACTCTGATCTTTCAATCAGACTCATCATTATCATCAGCCTCTGATCTTTCTATCAGAACCATCATCAACCAAACATCATCATACTCTAACATCAACTCATCATCATATTATGATCTTTCGATCAGTACGTCATCATCATCATACTTTGATAACATGGCATAATCATCATCAGGATCTCATCATCATCACATTCTGATCTTTCGATCAGAAACATCATCATCATCATCGCATTCTGATCTTTTGATCAGAAAACATCATAATCATCAGCAACATCATAATCATAAGCAACTTCTGATCTTCCGCTCAAAAAACATCATCATCATCATATTCTGATCTTTCGATCAGAGAACATCATCATCAACAACTTCTGATCTTTCGATCAGAGAAACATCATCATCATCATATTCTGATCTTTTGATCAGAGAACATCATCATCAGCAACTTCTGATCTTTCGATCAGAAACATCATCATCATCATAAAAACATCAACATGATCCTTCCCTTCGGAATTACGGGATTTAGGTCTTTACAGAGTTACCAATGATCCTTCCTTTTGGAATTATGGGATTTAGGTCTTTGTGGAGTTACTAATGATCATTCCTTTCAGAATTATGGGATTTAGGTCTTTACGGAGTTACTAATGATCCTTCCTTTCGGAATTATAGGATCAACACATTTGTGGAACTCAAACAATCCTTCCTATTGGAATTACAGGATCAACACATCTGTGGAACTCAGACAATCCTTCCTATTGGAATTATGGGATCAATTCAATGATCCTTCCTTTTGGAATTATGGGATTTAGGTCTTTACGAAGTTACTAACGATCCTTCCTTTCGGAATTATGGGATCAACATAGATGTGGAACTCAGACAATCCTTCCTATTGGAATTATGGGATCAACACATCTGTGGAACTCAAACAATCCTTCCTAGTGGAATTACGGGATCAATTCAATGATCCTTCCTTTCAGAATTACGGGATTTAGGTCTTTACGGAGTTACTAACGATCCTTCCTTTCGGAATTACGGGATCAACACAGATGTGGAACTCAGACAATCCTTCCTCTAGGAATTACAGGATCAACACACGTTCTCGAGTACCAAAGTCACCGAATCCGTTCTGAACCGAAGTTCAAGGATGATACAATCCTACCACATTCACGAGGACTGAAATCTCTGGATACATTTTGAATCGAGGTTCAGGGATGATGCAATCCCACCACTTTCACGAGGGCCAAGACCTCTGGATACATTTTGAACCGAGGTTTAGGGATGATGCAATCCACCACTTTCACAGGGGCCGAGACCTCCGGATACATTTTGAACCGAGGTTCAGGGATGATGCAATCCACCACTTTCACAGGGGCTAAGACCTCCAGATACATTTTCAACCGAGGTTCAGGGATGATGCAATCTACCACTTTCACGGGGACCGAGACCTCCAAATACATTTTGAACCGAAGTTCAAGGATGATGCAATCCTACCACAATCACAGGGGGCAAGACCTCCGGATACATTTTGAATCGAAGTTCAGGGATGATGCAATCCCACCACATTCACGAAGACCGAAGTCACTGGATCTATTTTGGACAGATGTCCTAGGATGATACAATCCCTCTTCATTCTCGAGGACCGAGGTCACCGAATCACTTTTGGACAGATGTCTCGGGATGATACAATCCCTCTTCATTCTCAAGGACCGAGGTCACCGGATCACTTCTGGACAGATGTCTTGGGATGATACAATCCCTCTTCATTCTCGAGGACCAAGGTCTCCGGATATTTTAGGGCAAGTTCCCAAGGATGATACAATCCCACTGCAACATCACTACTCCCCCTTTCGAGGAAGGTATTTCTTAACAACACCAAGCTTGTCTCAAAAGTGTTCGAACTTTACTCGAGATAGAGGCTTCGTCAGCACATCATCATCTAAACCATCATCATCTACATCTTCAGTATCATCATCTGCATCTTTATCTTGAATGTAGAAATACCGGATTTCTATGTGTTACGACAGAACACGGGGTTCTCTGTTATCACAACTCTCGTTATCACATAGAATCAATGTAGTGTCCATGTTCAGTTCAAGGAGACTTGATATCATCTTTCGAAGCCATATGGATTCATAATTTAGCTGAGCAATCTGCTATGTATCCTGCTTCAGCCATGCTACGAGAAACACTGGACTATTTCCTACTAAACCATGAACTCATAGAAGACCCCAAACAAAAGCATCTACCTAATGTGCTTTTCCTATCTGAGATACTTCCAGCCCAATCTGTATCTGTGTAGCCATACAATCTATACTCATGGCTATTATCATAATATAAACCAAATTCTATAGTCCCTTTCAGATATCTCATCACATGTTTTGCAGTTACTAGGTGAACTTGTCTTGGTTGAACAAGATATTGACTTACGGTGTTCACAGCAAAACAAATGTCTAGTCTAGTATTTGTTAAGTACATCAATGACCCAATGATCTGTCTGTAATGAGTCATATCCACTAACTCTGATGAGTCATCAACTAACAGCTTCAAGTTGGAGTCCATGGGTGTGGCCATGACTTTGCATTCCAACATATTGAATCTCTTCAATATCTCTACCGCATACTTTTCTTGGTTGAGAAATATTTCTTCTGAACTTTTCCATACTTCCAGACCTAGGAAATAATGCATTAACCCAAGGTCTTTCATCTCAAATTCTTCTGCTAGTTTCTTCTTGCTTTCCATGACCTATTTCTCATTTCCTGTCAAGGATAAGTCATCCACATATAATAAAAGGATGACAAGTTCATCTTCTACAACCTTGAGATAAAGGCTAGGATCAACTTTACTTTTGGTAAATCCCATGCTCGACAAGAAACCATTTATTCTTTCATACCAAGCTCGAGGAGCTTGTTTAAGACCATATAATGCCTTCTTCAACTTGCATAAGTGAGTATGTATATCTTCAACTTCAAATCCTTGTGGTTGTTCTATGTATACTTCTTGTTTGATCACACCATTTAGAAGAGATGTTTTCACATCCATCTAGTGTAAGTCCCACTTCATCATGGATGCAAGTGCCATGGTAGCTCTAATTGAAGTATACTGTGCTACTGGGACAAATGTCTCTTCATAATCGATTCTCTCCTTTTGAGAGAAACCTTTGGCCACTAATCTTGCTTTATACTTCTCAATACTTCCATCAGCTGCATGCTTTTTTTTGCATATCCATTTGGAGGATACTATACTCTTTCCTTCTGGTTTGGGAACTGTATCCCAAACATAATTCTAGTATTCTTTCATCATAACATCTTCCATGAGTTCGTCTTGTCAGGTCATCAACATATCCTAGTCTTCTGTATTCAACCTTGAAGGTTGGAACCCTCTTTACTCTTGGTAAAGTCTTGATCCAGCAGGAAGCTGTCCATCATGCCATACCATGTCGAACTTAGATATCTTCTGTAGTCACTCCCCCTGAAGTGGAGTATCATCTTCCCTCTTCATTCTGTACAGGTGGTTCTATGCTTGATATATACTTGTCAATAGAGTATGTCATGTCATAGTCTATTCTTTCTGAGGCAAATCATGAACCTTGCTTTGTACACTTGTTCTTGTAGATCCATATGGAAGATACTACGTACTTCCCTTTATGTATCGAAATCATATCATATACATCATTCCCCATGATCAACTGTTATTCTTTTATCATAGATTCTTTCATAGCATTCTTTTCTTCATCTTGAGTTATCTTTCGTACCCATTATGGTCTTCATCCTTCGAGGTGGATCTACCGCTCTCTGAAGCTCTTTCTTCCGTCATGGTGCCTCTGACCCTCAGAGCTTCAGATTCATGTTTATTGGAGTGAATCTTGAATTGTCATCACTTGTTCTTCGAAACAAGTCTCATCCTTCTTTTCTTGTAGGAGGTTGTACAAGACCTTTCCTACAATTCAAATGAACAAGTTGCATGGTTAGAACTATTTCATAAAACATATGCATAATGACAAATTCTTATGCATCATGCAACTATTTAGCCAATACAACATTCATTCATATCTCATAGAAACTTTCTATATGCCTTCTACCATGACATCGTTGAGATTGTGCACTAATCCACTATGTCAGCAAAAAGGTTTCATTCTAGATAAGTAGCAATGGAGAGTTGTATAGCACAATAAGCTACTTACCCATCACATGCATATTAGTAGAATACGGTCATTAATACAAACAATCTATCATGCATAACACATCAACTGAATATAATCAAATGTATAACAAAACAATATCATGCAATGACAATTGAATACTTATCTTTTATTCGTTTTGTGGGTAGACTCCTTCTTGATCCTTCTACTTCATCATCTTCTTCATTCATGACATCATCATTTCTTATCCAAATGATAAGATGGATAAGAGGTTCTTTAAGAATTGAGTTCTTCACATTCCTCATCGCTTGAGGGATCTTCTTTGAATGGTGAGAGCTTGATATTCAATTGCTTCCATCTTCTTCTTCTCTTCTTATGAGTCGAGCTTCTTCTTCTTCCCAAAGTCTGTTGAAAGAAATTACTTCCTTTTGGCACACATTCCTTGAATGAATGAATTCTATGATCCTGGGAGACCATTCAAGGTGGCTATCACCACTTTTGCATTCTCCAATTCTTCTTCTACCGCTTCAAGATGTTCTGCATTCTGGATCTTCACATTCTTCAACTATTTTCTCAAAGCCATCTTCTGATTTATGTTCTTATCTTCAAATAGCTTGATCAAGGAATCAAACATCTTCAGTTTCTTTAGGGAAGGCACTTGTGGTACAAGTTGATCTGTGATTGAATCAACAATGATCTTCTTGGCCTTGATCAAGTTCTTCTTGTGCAAGGCTTTGAGCCTCATCTCCTTCTGGAACTAGAACCTCTCTACTCATGAAGGTGTCCAATTTATTTTCTTCAGAGAGATCAAATACTTCCATGCTTGGAAGTTGTCAAATTCACCAAGCTTGTCATCAAGCTGATGTGATATATCACTTTGAAATGAGAACCTCAAATGCAAATAGCAAAAGATTAGATCTTACCGATTTGAGGTGTCCGTCCTGCCTCCGGAGCTGGCTGATCTAGGGTTTGTCAGAGAAATCCTAATTTTCAAAACTTGTAATCTTTTAGATCTGATTGGATAGAAAGATAGATATCTTCAAATGTAGCTATCCAATGTACTCCTTTTCTAAAAACAGTGGAGGAAAGCTCCCAGAACAGGAAGCCCTAGTTTTCCAATTTCTTCTACATAAATTCTGTTTACTATTTCTGTGATATCTCCGAAATTACTACTCCTTTGTGTCTACAATTTCGCATTGAGGTAACCTCGCATGTCCTTGATACAAAAACATAGGTTTCATCAGAATTTGTTTCACCAATTGGGATTTATGATCATTTTCCCAAGGTGTCCTGTTATAGGATTATTCAGAACAGTGCAGTTGTACGGCATGCCACGTGTCACTGGTTTATCTTCAGGTTCTAAAATTTGGATCAAAGAAATTAAAGGCTGTGATATTTCTAGAACATCTTTAGGAATTCCATTTGGACCTCTGTATCCCATGATACAGCAATTCTCCCTAGGTGTCTTGTTTAGGGATGAATTCTGGAAGAGGCTAGAACCCTAACTTGGAGGGATCATATCTCCCAGAATATAGTGAATCTGAGGCTGAATTTTGGACAAAGTGTAAATTAGGATTTTATATTTGGCCTTTGCAATTTTCAACTCTTGATCCTTTTCCAATCTCAGGATATAGCGAATGTACCAAAATGTATCAGTTTTAGTATTTATGGTTTTTCCAGAACGGGGTCAAACTAGGGTTTGACTTTCCCAGAGTTTCACCCAACCAAATTTCTTGATCCAGGTATATAAAATTCGATTTTGATGAGAAGAAAAATCCTATGCTGGGCTCACTCAAAAATTCTTCTTCTGTGGAAAGCCCTAATTTTTTGCACCAAAACTAAACATGCTCGGAATCGAATTCCGCTTCGACAGAAAGATGCGCCCTTCATTGGAGAGTCAGTCTAGCCTTATTTTGCTGATCGATCATGGATAGAGACCAAAAAAATAAGAATCCATAGATTCTTTAGCTGTACAATGTCTTCTTTCAGGGTGGTTCTGATTGCATGTTAAATTTTCGTATGCTTAACTAAGACATCAGTACTTCATTTCATTTTCATAACAAAAGCATATAAACAGGATCACTGAAAGATAGACAAGCACAACCATACAAAAGGAACACAAAGATTTATCCTGGAAAAACCCTAAAGGGAAAAACCTAGCAAAAGCTTCCTCAATATAGATGCCCCAAAAAGATAAAAGATAAAAGATAAAACCAGCAAGGATATCAAAGCCTGATCCTCCTCCTTCTCCAGCTACTTGTTTTGTCCACTAATGCACTCCACAAGTGAGAGTGTGTGTTCCAAATGAGGAGCACTACACCTCTATTTATATTCATCCGTTCACTTAAGTCAACTCATCTGTCATGTAGGCTCGAGTTAATCATGTAGGATCGAGTTACACATGTAGGCTCAAGTAACCACACTGGGGTGCTAATGACCCACCTTTACAATTAGAGGGGACAACCTCGTGACTCTTATTAGTTCTTTCAATTAGAAGCATTGGGGTACAAGATAATACAAGTGGTTTTCCCGATAGGACCACAAAAAGATACATATAGAATATTCTTCGAAGTTACAATATTTCAACACTTTCGGTGGCTTTTGTGAATGTACCAATGGTTCATTAGACACCAAAAATCCTAGCTTTCAGAAATTTACAAGTTATACCTAATATTCCCTTAACTTCTGAAAGCGCCAAAAGACAAAAACGGTTAGCATACCCATCAAAATCAAATACTGTCAACATAAAGAACATCATGATCAAACACTAACCACCGAAGAGACTGGGGGACTGTAGAAAATCATGAGTTGTGTTAGAATAATCAACCCATAGTTAGCTACCTTAGACATTAATTTAATTATTTTTGTCTTATTTTCCTAGTTCATGTGTCCCACCTTGTGCAAGTTGTCATTTGCCTATCCATAGTGGTCAAACTTGCCTATTTTGACTCATTTAGCACTTGGGAAAACTCAAGGAATCAATTCTACTTTATTCCTGGCCTCCTAGGTGCCCTTCTGCTTTTCCTGCTTTATTGCCTGCTTTTTCAGTGCTTTAAGGCAATTGGGAAAGTTTGACTAGGTGAGGTTAACTAGTTTTTTTTCTCCACATCCTCCACTCTTTTCTCCTTTGAAAAACATGTATGAGTTGTCATTCCATCACTCTTTATATTGCCTAAGTGCTTTTTCCAATTCGTGAGCTCCATGACTGATTTGGAAACTACTTTATGCACCTATGGGGGAATTGCTTAATTTTAGTAAGCCTGCTTTTGACTAGATTCGAATTGCCTCCTCATGCATTCAAATCCCTTATGTAATTATTTAATGCAGCAACCTATTATGTTATAGGGTTGGCTATTGTACACTAAGTTAATAAATTTTAGTGTTCAGCTCCATATTCAGTCTCTTTTGTGAGTGATTTTGCATGTACAATTGATAATTGTTGTGAGTAAAATTAATATATCACTGGGTTCAATTTCCACATGATATCAAAGCCATTGTAGATCGATTTCTCTCCTTCAAAATTGTTTTGCAGGTTTGACTTCAATGACTGGGATCCTTCTACTGATAGCCGGGACAATTTCTGAGCTATGGATCAATCTCAGAAGATCATCTTGACTCCCTTCAACTTATTTGAATGGAAAGCAGAGATGGAGATACTGTTGAGAGTGAAAGGCCTCTACAGGGTGACTATGGAAACAGAAGCAGAGCCCAATGCAGCTGCAGAGAAGATAAAATGGCACAACAGGAGGGATGAGGCCTATGGTCTCTTGTGTCTGAGTATTTCCAGAGACCTCCTTTTCCATCTTGATGGATTAACATCACCGAATGAAGTATGGGAGAAGCTTACTGATCTTTTTTGGAAAGACAGATGAGATAAGGAGACATCAAATCAAAAATGAGCTGATTTCCCTGAGTCCCAATAGCTTTGAATCACTGCAACTCTATTTCTCCAAGTTCAAAGCACTTGTTTTGCAGCTAAAACAATGTGGGATCGAAAAGAAGGATGATTAGTTGGTCTTGGCCATAATCTCGAAGCTTGGCCCTGACTATTCATTGTTTGTTTCGACCTTCTATGCCGCAAAGTTGACAACTCAAACCTGGAAGATGCCTAGCCTTGCAGATTTCATGGAATCTCTCACACAAGAACAAGACAAGCTGGTGATGATGGGCACCATCAAACCATCCAAAGACAAAGATCTGGTTGCTGGAGATTCAAAGGTGGATTCAAAAAGCAAAAAAAAAGCTAAAAACCCACCTGAGCAAAAGAGAGACAAGAAGAAGTCTCCAGAGGAGCCACAAGGTTCCAAGAAGAACTACCAGAAGAAGAAGAATAAAGGAGAAATGAGCAAGTGCGCATACTGTAATAAGGGCAATCACACTGAAAGATCTTGTATGAAGAAGAAAATAGACATGCTGACCCAAATCCTAGAGAAGAAAGGCATCGCCCTTCCAGACAGCTCAAAGAAGAGAGAAGGAGGATCAAGTTCAGAAGATAGAGAGAGAGTTCATGCATTGGTTGCTGGCACATCAAGCTCACGTAGTTTCATCATTGATTCTGGAGCTTCTAGACACATGGTTTCGACCAAGGAGGCATTCTCCTCACTTGACATGTCGAAAGGACCACCTATAGTACTGGGAGATGACTCTCTCACTGAAATTTTGGGCAAAGGGAGGATTGATCTTGATCATGGTCAATTCAGCAATGTGTTGTATGTGCCTGGTCTTGCCTCCAACCTCTTGTCAGTGTACCAGATGACTCACACTGGGTCTCCAAAGAAGGTCATATTCTCCCCTGATGAAGTTGAGATCACAGAGATCTCAAGTGGTAAAGTCATTGCAAAAGGAGTTGCAAATCATGCTCAAAAGGTATACATGTTCTCACACTTCCTACCCTACTCAAACCCCTCTGCTCTTCTGATTCATGCTAATGAGGCAAGCAAGATTTGGCATGAAATATTTGGCCGCCTAAATTACAAGTATCTTTTTTATCTTAGTGAAAAAGAGATGGTCATAGGGTTTCCCAAGATAAAATTTTCCAAAGGAGTCTGCCAAGGTTGTATCCTAGGAAAACACCCAAAGCATAAATTTGAGAGAGCTAGTCATGAGAGAACCTCTGCACCCCTCGAGCTGATCCACAGTGATGTTGCTGGCCCATTCCCTCATATGTCCATGAGTCAGGCCAAATATGCATTGACTTTCATAGATGACTTTTCCAGGTATTGCTGGGTTTACTTCCTGAAACACAAGTCTAAAGTTTTTGGCCTCTTCAAAGTCTTTAAGGCTTTGGTTGAAAACCAGTCTGGGAGGAAACTCAAGGTCCTCAGATCTGACAATGGTGGTGAGTATGTCAAGTCTAAGTTTATTAATTATTGTGTAGATGTAGGTATTCAGATGCAGCATTCTATTCCTTACACACCACAGCAGAATGGTGTTGCTGAGAGGAAGAACAGATCACTGAAGGAGATGGCAACATGCATGATGGAGGCAAAAATTTTATCACCATAGTACTTGGCCGAAGCTATAATCTATGTAGCCTATATCTAGAATAGGGTGCCTCATAAATATCTTGATGGTATGACTCCTTTCGAAGAATGGTGTGGGCACAAGCTAGATGTGACCCATTTCAGGATTTTTGGCTCAAAGGCTTGGGATAGAATTCCAACAGAGAAGAGGAAGGCTTTGCAGCCCCAAAGCCAAGAGTGTCTATTTGTTGGGTAATCTGAAGATTCAAAAGGGTACAAGATGATAAATTTGAGCACAAACAAATCCTTCATTGAAAGGTGTGTTCAGTTTCAAGAAGAACCCCTTGCAGCAGTGGAAGTTGGAGAAGCCTCTTCACCACCTAAACCTATGAAATTAAGTGAAGAGTTTGTTGAACATGTTGATTCTGAAATGTATGATAGTGATGAGTTTATTGCAGACCCTAACAGCCCTATAAGGCCAAAATGGGCAGCCACGACACTACATGCAACAGGAGAGCTAGCTGGGGATCCCAATGACCCAAGGAGAACTAGATCTCAATTTGAGAGTGGTCTGTGCATGAAGTGTAATGTCCCGGTTTTGACCCCGTTACATTAGATGTATATGATGTATAAATTGTAAATGATCAGGGTGTGGAGCTAAAGGCCAAGGCCCCACCATTGATCAGTAATGCTATGTTTTGGATTTAAATTGTCACCGATGGCGTATCGGGGCATGCGGCATATATATTATGTTGGTCATCATGTAAATATGCATCTATGATTAATTGAATGAACACAACCAGCTATGGTCGCGGCAACTAAATCGAAAGGGGCATGATTTTTGCAAGGATAAGGATGTGGGGGAATTGTCCAACTTTAGCCAATGGGGAAAAAATCCATGTGTTTTCTTACCTTGTTTATCCCAACCACTTTCATTGAAGAATTGCTGCTGGTGGTTGAGGAGTTAATTGCTTTGGGGGTGGGGTGGCAGGACTGTTAGTCCTCACCCACATGCACACTCCACCCCTGTTGACTTCACTCCTGCAGGAAATTCCACTCTCCCCACGATTTTGTTTGTTTCTCCTCACGCACAGGCTCTTGGCAGTTTTGGTCTCACGCAGACATTTTCTGGGCTCCACGATTGTGCTGAAGGCTCACGCACTTCCAATTTTTGCATCCTTCCTGTTGTTTGTTCATCCACGGACAAAAACGGAGCTGTTTTTCCTCACACAGGACCTCCATTGTCTGCTCATTCCTCACAGGGTCGAATTGTTTTCCACGCACAGAATTTTCCTGGTTTTTACCCATGTGGTTTTCTTCTGCGGAGTTGTGGATGGTGTGGGCGAATCCTTTCCTCATGGGTTGATTTGTGGGCTCTACGTTGTTTTTCCTCATGCACAGGTTAGAAGACTGTAAATTCCTTCCCCGCGTGGTCTGTGTAATTTCTTCTGGTGACTTCGTTGCCCAAAACGGGCTGCTGTTTCCCACGTTGTTGGTAATGTATGCTGATACGTTTTTCTTTTGGGACTGTTGCTTTCCCATGTCGTGAGTTGTGTCTGTGGTACATTTGGGGACTATTATAATTAATTGGGAATCGTTTTGGCCACGATAGGGCCAAGAACAATTCAGGATTTGGCTTTCCCTGTTTAAGCTGTGACAGCTAAATTAATTGCCTGAGTGCAATGGTTGGTCTTCGGACTGTGAGAGGAGAAGGGATGTTGGCTTAGATTTGCTTGATAAACCTAGTGGCTGGAAACCACATAGACAGAGCTAGAGGGTTGTCCTTCTTCTCCATCACCCCTGAATAGCACTGGAAGGGAATGCAGGGCCTGAGGGACTGTGTAGCAGAGAAGGGACTGATTCCTTGTGTTGGGTGTGTTTGGGTGTCTTAGAGGTCAGGCTAGTTCTAGTGTAGGTGTTCTTGGCTCTGTAATGAGCTCACCAGCTTAGCAATTTTCCTTCTCCAGCTCCTTAATGGCTTGACAAACCCAACTGTGTTGTATTGGCTATGTTTTGTATATCCCTGTCTATGTGTAAGCTTGCTAGTTCCCTTATTCCTTGGAGAATCATGCCTAGCTCAGGGGTGGCAGTGCTGCTGAGAGATTAAGGAGCACGATGGCCTATGGTTGGGTGTAACATTGCAGCGACGTAGCTGGTTGCGGATCGAGTTCATCATAAGATAAGTGATCTTGTCCAATTATACTTCTACAATCTTAATTTATGTTAATGAAATTGATGAACATGTATGAATGCTGTTGGTTTTCAGCTATGTATGATGATTAAATTGCATGCGTGCATGATATACAGCAATGCATTTCATTTCAGCATTTTTTTATGCAAAATTTAAGTATGCATAGGTTCATGGGGCTCTTAGACCGTGTGTTTGAAGCTTGTAGTCGCGTCCTCCTTGCCGGTAGGAGGCACGGGGACGTGACGGTATGGTATCAGAGCTCTGGGTTGCAGGAATGGGCCTCTATGGGCCAAGAATATGCAGTGACAAAAGGAAGAATTACCTTCTCTGTTCGGCAGAGCAGCAGCAAGTTTCAAAAATTGCCTAAGTGTTTGAACAGTCGGAAGGATTGGCGGAATTGACTTCCGCTGTAGCGGAAGGTTTAACATTTTTCCATCCGCCATTGCGGAAAGCGAAGCGATTCCGCATCCGATGTAAGAAGTCAGCCAACGCCCAAAGTTGAAAATTTCTCCAAGTAAGAGCAGATGTCGGAAGGATTCAAACTTTGGTGAGCCGTCGTTGCGGAAGCCAAAGTCATTTGGCTTCCAATGAAGAAAGACCGCCGACAGCCGACGCGGTCAAAGAAAGACAAATTTTCAAAATTTGTCTAAGTGATGAAATCGTCGTAAGAAAAAGTGGATTCTCCTCCGCCGTAGCAGAAGCCAAAGTCATTTGGATTCTGATGTAAAAATACTTCCGCAGTTGCGGAAGAGAAAGTGACCTCCCGTCCGCCGTTGCGGAATCCAAAGCCATTTGGCTTCCGATGTTGAAGGACTTCCAATGTTGCAGAAGAATTAATGATTTCCCATCCTCCGTTGCGGAAGCCGAAGGAATTTTTCAGCTGATCAAAAAATACTGCCGACACAGCAAGAGAAAGTGCGCCGATCGGAAGAGGAAAGCAAAGGAGCGTCCGCCGTTGTGGAAGCCGAAGGCATTTGCCGACCAATCAAAAAAGACTACCGACACCGCAAGAGAAAGTGCGCCGATCGGAAGAGGAAAGAAAAGGAGTGTCCGTTGTTGCAGAAGCCGAAGACATTTGCCGGCTGATGTGGAAATACCTCTGACTGCCGACGAGAAGGAAAGGAAAATTCTGAGTTTTTCCATGGGATTTCTCAGCAGTTTTCGACTGTTTTCAGAGGGATTTTGCATCTGTTTTCCAGTAAAATTTCGAGGCTGAAAAGGAGAAAAGAGGCAGTGATCTTATGCGCCAGATTGTGTGAAAAATAATAATTTACAAAAAAAAAAAAAAAAGAAGCCACAAGGGGGCAAGCCCCCTTGACCCCCGTCGTCCCCCTCCAATAGACACTCTTTGATGGAGAAAATTCTATGTTTTGGGAAACTCGTAAACTATAATTTTCCAAGAGAAGGTAAGTAATGTTGGTTTATATCAATATTATGCATCTAACAATTGTGTTACTAACACATTGCAGAGTCATAATCACCTTCAAGGGAAGTATTCTAGATAGTGCATTTGGTAAGCAAGTGGTGGTTCAGTATGAGAACTCATGATGGGTATGATGCTTGGGATTCTTATGAGCGAGCAGAAGATGCCATGGGAGAAAATGTTCGTAATAGAAATGACGACATAGATTCTAATGGAAGGAGATTCCAGGAGACGCCATCAAATGTTGCAGCTACCATGAGAAGCTTGATTAAGGCCCAGGAAGAGCAGCATCAGTTGAATGCTGCTATGTTGCAAAGTTTGACAGACTTGTAGAGAAAGATAGACTCTGGACGAGGTACCGCAAGACCAGAAGGCAGTAAGAGTAGTACTAGGAGAAGGAGAAGAACTTCTAGTGGATCATCTGATTCTGAAGAATCCAGCGGGGATTCAAGTTACTCTTCTCATAAAAGAAAAAGAAAGAGACACCATAGGGATCGCACTCGAGATGAATTTAAGAAAGCTAAACCTCCTACATTTGATGGTGAGGTAAAGACTGGACAAGAAGCTGAAGCTTGGCTTCTTGGGATAAAGAAATACTTTCAAGTGCATGACTATTCAGGAAACATGAAGGCAAGAGTTGCCATATTCAACCTGAATGGAAGAGCATCCATCTGGTGGGAACACTTCAAGCAAGTGACGAAGATTAGTGAAAGGAGGCTTAAGTGGAAACAATTCAAGAAGCATTTTAAGCAGAAATACCTATCTGACAGGTATTATGATGACAAGATTAAGGATTTCCATGAGTTGAGATTGGGACAGCAGACCATGGAAGAGTATGCAAATAAGTTTTTGGAGATGTTGAGGTATGTCCGGTACATCAGAGAAGAAAAGTAAAGGTCCAGCGTTTTCTGAGTGGATTATCTCAGTCTTACAAAGATAGAATTGAGTTTTATGAACCTAGAACTCTTGAAGAAGTAATAAGAAAGGCTAAGTATTGTTATGAACAAGGCAAAGGTAAGCCAGATTACCATAAGGCATGGAAGGACAAGAAGAATGAGAAGTTTGACCAAAGGAAGAAAGGTTTCAAACCTTTTAGCCTCAAGAATCAGCAAAAGCAGCCCTCTCAAGCTGCGAGTAAGCCGGTTGGAGTGATAGGAGAAAAGCCTAAGGATCCACAACATAATAGAGGGCCACTTCAGTGTTGGAAATTTGGAGGACCCCACATGCACAGGAATTGTCCACTCGAGAATGAGAGTGTAATACCAGCTTATAACGTTCAAGAAGCAGAAAAAGTGGGTCAAGTAGCAAGGGCAATTCCTAGGATCTATGCAGCACTGGAGGACCATCAGGCAGATCACCAGTCAGCTGTGGTTGAAGTAGCAGGTAAGATTGTTGAGCAATCTGTTTCTATTTTGATTGACCCTGGTTCTACTCACAGTTACATTACTCCTAGAGTAGTGGAGATTTGTGCTTTTAAGAAATTAAAGCATAGGAAGTCGGGTTAGTTCAGTTAGCCACTGGAACTAAGAGAAAGGTTAGTGAAGTGGTAGATAAATGCCCATTGGTCATGAATGGATTGGTCACTTGTGTTGATTTGAATGTTA
>LPNX011190709.1:720217-747475 GCA_001517045.1 Pseudotsuga menziesii | reverse complement strand
TGTTGGAAAAGAAGTATATTCGACCGAGTGTGTCTCCTTGGGGAGCACCAGTTCTGTTTGTCAAGAAGAAAGATGGTACACTCAGGTTATGCATTGATTACAGATAGTTGAACAAGGTTACTATGAAGAATAAATATCCTTTACCTAGGATTGATGACCTCTTTGATCAAATGAGAGGAGCAAAGGTATTTTCCAAGATTTACTTGAGATCTGGTTACCATCAGGTAAGGATCAAGGATGAAGACATTCATAAGATAGCCTTCAGGACAAGGTATCGGCATTATGAGTTTGTAGTGGTACCATTTGGTCTCACAAATGCACCAGCTACATTTATGTGCCTTATGAATAGTGTCATCGGTAGGTATTTGGACAAGTTTCTTCTTGTTTTCCTTGATGACATTCTTGTTTATTCTAAGAATGAGGAAGAGCATGAAGAGCATTTGAGATTGACATTGAATTTGCTCAGGGAGCATCAGTTGTATGAGAAATTGAGCAAGTGTGACTTCTATAGAGATAGAATTTAGTATTTGGGTCACATTATCTCAGAGGAGGGTATATCTGTAGACCCTGAAAATATTGAAGCCATTATGAATTGGCCTACTCCAAGAAATGTGACAGATGTAAGATCTTTCATGGGACTTGCAGAATACTACAGGAGATTCATTGAGGGATTCTCCAAAGTTGCACATGCCATCACTTCTTTGCAAAAGAAGGGGATGAAGTTCAAATGGACATCGAGGTGTGAAGAAAGCTTCCAGCGGTTGAAGAATCTTCTCACCAGTGCACCAGTGTTGAAGATTGTAGACCCCGAGAAAGATTTTGTGGTGTGTACCGATGCATGCGGACAAGGGCTTGGAGGAGTCCTTATGCAAGACAACCACGTGATATGTTATGAGTCAAGAAAGTTGAAGGAGCATGAGAAGAATTATGCCACTCATGACCTAGAGCTTGCAGCCATAGTACATGCTCTCAAGATGTGGAGACATTACTTGATGGGCAGAAGATTTGAGCTCAGAACAGATCACTGTGGATTGAAGTATTTGTTCGATCAGCCTACTTTGAATGCTAGGCAAGCAAGATGGCTGGAATTTTTATGTGAGTTTGATTTTGAGATCAAGCACATAAAAGGAAAAGAGAATAAGGTAGCTGATGCGCTCAGTAGGAAGGTGCAGGAAATGCATGTGGCATCTCTTAGTATTTTCCAATCGGATTTGAGGAAGCAGGTTGTTGGTCATGTTGTTGGAGATGAATTGTATGAGCAGGTAAAAGACAAATTGCAGCAACAAAGTCTTGAGAAGAGGTATGAGGGATATAAATTGGAAGAAGATGGACTTCTTACTTATAAAGGTAGAATTTATATCCCAAATGTAGCAGATTTGAGGAGAGTTGTTATGGATGAAATCCATCAAGCTCCATATTCTGGTCACGCAGGATATCAGAAGACAATTGCTACAGCTAGAAAGCAGTACTTTTGGCCAGGTATGAAAAAGGATATGGCTGAGTAAATTTCAAGGTGCATGAAATGTCAATAGGTAAAGGTCGAGCATCAACATCCAGCAGGATTGTTGCAGCCTTTGCTAGTTCTAGAATGGAAATGGGAAGTTATTTCCATGGATTTTATTACAGGATTGCCGATGACTTGGAGACAACATGAATCCATCATGGTTGTGATAGACAAGTTGACGAAGGCAGCACATTTTATACCGGTTAAGTCTACATATGAGACTGGCGACGTTGCAAAGATCTTCATGAAGGAGATATTCAAATTGCATGGATTGCCGAAGGCAATAGTTTCTGACAGAGATGTCAAGTTCACTTCCAATTTTTGGAAGGGGTTGTTTGTAGATTTGGGTACAAAGCTAAACTTTAGCACTGCATACCATCCTCAGACAGATGGTCAGATAGAAAGAGTTAATCAAGTTCTTGAAGACATGCTTCGCATGTATGTAATGGAAAAACCAACCAAGTGGGAAGACTACTTACACTTGGTAGAGTTTGCTTATAACAATGGACATCAAGCATCCTTGGGGATGAGTCCATATGAAGCTTTGTATGGAAGAAGGTGTAGGACACCAGTGACTTGGGACAATCCAGTGAACAGGATTGTGCTTAGACCAGAATTGCTCAGGGAGATGGAGCAAGAGGTTGTAAAGATCAGGCAGAAGCTGAAGGCAGCACAGGACAGGCAGAAAAGCTATGCGGATAAGCATAGGGTGAACAGGGAATTCAGTGTTGGGGATAATGTTTACCTCAGAGTGAGGGAAAGGAAGAGTTCCTTGAAACTTGGAAGTTGTGCCAAGTTGTCACCAAGATATTGTGGGCCATTTGAAGTGCTTGAAAGAATAGGGCCTATTGCATATAGACTTGCATTGCCTGCTAGCACTAGGGCTCATAATGTTTTTCATGTTTATTTTCTTAAGAGATATGTACATGATCCTAACCATGTGATCAATTGGGATGTGATTCAGGTGGAACCCGAGGGAGAGTTCTGAATCGAGCCAATGTGCATCCTCGACAGGAAGGTCACAATGCTCCAGAACCGAGCCATAGGTCAGGTAAAGGTGCAATGGGATCACTTTGGACTTTAAGAGGCTACGTGGGAGCTGGAATATGCCATGCGATTGGCACATCCATTTTTGTTCAATTCTGTGGAACACTGAGGTGATACCAGTGTAGCATTTTGTTCAAATTTTGTAAGGCACTGAGGACAGTGCTATTGAAGGGGGAGGGGAATGTAATGTCCCTATTTTGACCTCATTACATTAGATGTATATGATGTATAAATTGTAAATGATCAGGGTGTGGAGCTAAAGGCCAAGGCACCACCATTGATCAGTAATGCTATGTTTTGGATTTAAATTGTCACCGATGGCGTATTGGGGCATGCGGCATATATATTATGTTGGTCATCATGTAAATATGCATCTATGATTAATTGAATGAACACAACCAGCTACGGTCGCGGAAACTAAATCGAAAGGGGCATGATTTTTGCAAGGATAAGGATGTGGTGGAATTGTCCAACTTTAGCCAATGGGGCAAAAATCCATGTGTTTTCTTACCTTGTTTATCCCAACCACTTTCTTTGAAGAATTGTTGCTGGTGGTTGAGGCGTTAATTGCTTTGGGGGTGGGGTGGCAGGACTATCAGTCCTCACCCACACGCACACTCCACCCCTGTTGACTTCACTCCCGCAGGAAATTCCACTCTCCCCACAATTTTGTTTGTTTCTCCTCACGCACAGGCTCTTGGCGGTTTTGGTCTCACGCAGACATTTTCTGGGCTCCATGACTGTGCTGAAGGCTCACGCACTTCCAATTTTTGCATCCTTCCTATTGTTTGTTCATCCACAGACAAAAACGGAGCTATTTTTCCTCACGTAAGACCTCCATTGTCTGTTCATTCCTCACAGGGTCGAATTGTTTTCCACGCACAGGATTTTCCTAGTTTTTACCCACGTGGTTTTCTTCTACGGATTTGTGGATGGTGTGGGCGAATCCGTTCCTCATGGGTTGATTTGTGGGCTCTACGTTGTTGTTCCTCATGTACAGGTCAGAATACTGTAAATTTTTTCCCCGCGTGGTCTGTGTAATTTCTTCTGGTGACTTCGTTGCCCAAAATGGGCTGCTGTTTCCCACGTTGTTGGTAATGTA
Source organism: Pseudotsuga menziesii (assembly GCA_001517045.1). Classification (NCBI taxonomy): domain Eukaryota; kingdom Viridiplantae; phylum Streptophyta; class Pinopsida; order Pinales; family Pinaceae; genus Pseudotsuga; species Pseudotsuga menziesii. The sequence continues at coordinate 743,822 of LPNX011190709.1, read as the reverse complement.
TGCTGATATGTTTGTCTTTTGGGACTGTTGATTTCCCATGCCACAAGCTATGTCTGTGGTACATTTGGGGACTGTTATAATTTGTTGGGAATCATTTTGGCCACGATAGGGCCAAGAACGATTCAGGATTTGGATTTCCCTGTTTAAGCTGTGACAGCTAAATTAATTGCCTGAGTGCAATGGTTGGTCTTCAGACTGTGAGAGGAGCAGGGATGTTGGCTTAGATTTGCTTGATAAACCTGGTGGCTGGAAACCACACAGACAGAGCTAGAGGGCTGGCCTTCTTCTCCATCACCCCTGAATAGAATTAGAAGGGAATGCAGGGCCTGAGGGACTGTGTAGCAGAGAAGGGACTGATTCCTTGTGTTGGGTGTGTTTGGGTGTCTTAGAGGTCAGGCTAGTTCTGGTGTAGGTGTTCTTGGCTCTGTAATGAGCTCACTAGCTTAGCAATTTGCCTTCTCCATCTCTTTAATGGACTGATAAACCAAACTATGTTGGTTTGGCTGTGTTTTGTATATCCCTGTCTATGTGTAAGCCTGCTAGTTCCCTTATTCCTTGGAGAATCATGCCCAGCTCGGGGGTGGCAGCACTGCTGAGAGATTAAGGAGCATGCTGGCCTATGGTTGGGTGGAACGTTGTAGCGATGTAGCTGGTTGCGGATCGATTTCATCATAAGATAAGTGATCTTGTCCAATTATACTTCTACAATCTTAATTTCTGTTAATGAAATTGATGAACATGTATGAATGTTGTTGGTTTTCAGCTGTGTATGATGATTAAATTGCATGCGTGCATGATATACTGCAATGCATTTCATTTCAGCATTCTATTATGCAAAATTTAAGTATGCATAGGTTCATGGGGCTCTTAGCCCGTGTGTTTGAAGCTTGTAGTCGTGTCCTCCTTGTCGGTCGGAGGCATGGGGACGTGACATGAAGGATCCTATGTTTGCTGAGAAATGCTATTTGATGGTGGAATCAGATCCTCAAACATATGAAGAAGAAGCAGGAGATCCAAAATGGCAAACAGCCATGAAGGAAGAGTTCAGCTCACTCCAAAAGAGCAACACATGGGAGCTAGTGGATCTTCCCCCAGGGAGGAAGTTAGTTCAGTGTAAGTGGGTCTACAAGACCAAATTTGCTGCTGATGGTTCACCTCTGAAGTACAAGGCCAGATTGGTATCCAAGGGATACTCACAGGTTCATGGCATAGATTACAATGAGACCTTTGCACCAGTGGCAAAGATGGACTCCATCAGGCCTACCTTAGCCATTGCAGCCTCAAAGCAATGGGAGGTACATCACATGGATGTAAAATGTGCCTTCTTGAATGGAGATCTCACTGAAGAGATATATATGCAGCAGCCTCAAGTATTTGCTACTAACCCTTCTCTTGTGTGAAAGTTGAGAAAGTCATTGTATGGGCTAAAGCAAGCCCCCAGGGCTTGGTATGCCAAGATTGATAGCTTCTTTCTATCACTGAATTTTGTTCGGTGCAAATCAGATCCAAATGTCTATTTTAAGTTAATTAATGGTTCATTAATGATAATTGTGTTATATGTTGATGACCTTCTCATTACAGGAAGCTCAAAGGATGAGATTCCTTCCTTGAAGGGTGGAATGAACCAAGCCTTCTCCATGACAAATTTGGGGCTCTTAAGCCAATTCTTGGGGCTTGAGATTGCTCAAACCAAAGCTGGAATCAAGGTGTACCAGTCCAAGTATGCCTTGGATTTGCTGAAAAAATTCAAAATGAAGGATCGCAAACCAAGCAAGACTCCTTTCCTTTCAGGAGTGAAGCTGGAAGAAGCTGATTCTTCACCTATGGTAAACAATACACTGTATAGGCAATTGATTGGATGTTTGTTGTATCTTACACATACTAGACCTGATATTTCTTATGCATTAAGTGTGGCTTCTAGATACATGGATCAGCCTCATGAGATCCATTGGAAAGCAGCCAAAAGGATCCTTAACTTTGTTCAGGGAACAAGGACACATGGGATCTTCTATAAAGCAAAATCTGATCTTGATTTAATTGGGTTTATTGACAGTGATTGGGAAGGTGATAGCACAGACATAAATTCCACATCAGGATATGTGTTCATGCTTGCACAAGGGCCAATCAGCTGGTCAAGCAAGAAACAGAGTGCCATTGCACTCTCATCTACAGAAGCAGAGTACATAGGAGTTGTTAATGCAGCAACTCAATGTTTATGGTTGCAGATATTACTTGGAGAGTGTGGCTTCAAATCAGAGTACTCAACTACCATCTACTATGATAACCAGAGTACCATTTGAATCTGCAATGATCAAGTTCAGAAGTAGAGAACCAAACACATTGAGATCCATATGCACTACATCAGAGAGCTTGTGCATGATGGCACCATTCACCTACTCTTCTGTTCATCTTCAGAACAAGTAGCTGATATCTTCACCAAAGCATTTTGTGAGAAGAACTTCAGCAATCTCAAATCACTGTTGGGGATTGATGATCATACTGTGAAGCATGGGTGAAGACAATATTTCCAAAATTTTGTTTTACAGTCCATGTTTAAGGGAGGATTTTCCCATGTGGTTTTTGCCTCTTTCCTTGGTTGTATGGACATGCAGTATGTAAAGGGTGACTAAGCCTTGTTTCTAGGCCCCATAATTTTATGATATATTACTCATAATTCAGGCTTAAGGGGGACTGCAGAAAATCATGAGTTGTGTTAGAATAATCAACCCATAGTTAGCTACCTTAGACATTAATTTAATTATTTTTGTCTTATTTGCCTAGTTCATGTGTCCCACCTTGTGCAAGTTGTCATTTGCCTATCCATAGTGGTCAAACTTGCCTATTTTGACTCATGTAGCACTTGGGAAAACTCAAGGAATCAATTCTACTTTATTCCTGGCCTCCTAGGTGCCCTTCTTCTTTTTCTGCTTTATTGCCTGCTTTTTCAGTGCTTTAAGGCAATTGGGAAAGTTTGACTAGGTGAGGTTAACTAGTTTTTTTTCTCCAAATCCTCCACTCTTTTCTCCTTTGAAAAGCATGTATGAGTTGTCATTCCATCACTCTTTATCTTTCCTAGGTGATTTTGCCAATTCGTGAGCTCCATGACTGATTTGGAAACTACTTTATGCATCTATGGGGGAATTGCTTAATTTTAGTAATCCTGCTTTTGACTAGATTCGAATTGCCTCCTCATGCATTCGAATCCCTTATGTAATTATTTAATGCAGAAACCTATTATGTTATAGGTTTTTCTATTGTACACTGATTTAATATAGTTTAGTGTTCAACTCCATATTCGGTCTCTTTTGTGAGTGATTTTGCATGTACAATTGATAATTGTTGTGAGTAAAATTAATCTATCACTGGGTTCAATTTCCACAAGTTGGTGAATAAAAGTCATTGTTAAACTGAATTGAATGATAGAGAACCCTCTATCTGTCTCGTGACTGTAGCCGAACCACCACAAAATGTTAAGTCCCAGTTAAAAAGATCACTGCGTTGGCCATCTCACGATTCTCATCAGAACTTACTGTCCCACTAATCAATTACCAATTACTGATCATCCCCTCAAAATTAGCACCCTCTTCTCAATTTGTTCCACATTTCCAACATCCATTCTCACTGAGCCAAGCCCTCTCTAGATCTGGCATTGTAGTATCCTTCCCTAGGGTTTGAATTTCAATTTTGCAAGCATAGAAGAACATTCAAGAAGATGAAGAGAAGAGGACATGATAAAAAAACTAAAAACACAGGTTTCCATGGCTAAGTGTTGTTTCAAAATGATCTCTAAGCCACCAAAAGCAAACTTTCAACATCTAAGATAGAAATTTCAGGTGGCTCCAAGCCACCGAAATTTTAGGTGGCTCCAAGCAACCAAAATTGGCGTTTTATTGTGAAAAGGAATCATTTTAAAATAGTTATTTGCAAAACTATTAGAGGTTTTTGTTCCTAACATGTCACAGAACAATAACCTCTCTCAGTTTTCCTCCAAGTGTTGCATATTGGGAGAATCAAATCCATCTCTAAGCCCTAACTTTTGGATCTCAGAATTTCCCTGTTTGACACATGTTTTTGAATTACCAATATCGGGAAAATAAAAATGAATTCCAAAAAATTGAGAAAGGTTTTTCCTCACAACAAACCAATATACAAAAAAATCTTTCGGTTTATACACAGGTGTCACATATTTGGAGAACCAAATCCATCTTTGAGCCCTAGTTTTCAGCAGTTTTGCCAAATTTTTGGGGCAAAAGATGACCTGTCAGTCCTCCAAGCGGCATTTTCAACCTCATCTATAAATCCATGAATATTTGTTGTAGATGTATAAGAATTTTCAGCACCAAACAGAAACATACTCAACCTACCTCACTCAGACTCTGAAGAATAAGAAGGGTAGGAAGTTGACCTAACAAAGCAAGTTGCAGCAGAACATGAGGATTTTCCCTCACCTACACCAAAGGAAGGTCAAGATGAACCAGTGACAGATACTTCCTTAAGAAAACCTAGGTCCCAAAGACTCAACCAGCTATTAGGGAAAATATATTAACTAGAGGTCTTAGATAGAGAGATCAAAAGAAATAAAGCAAGATTAACCAAGAAAAATATTGAATTGCATAATTCTATTCTAGAAATGAGAGGGATGTATATCATGTAGCAAAAAAGGAATATAATATTAATGAAGGAAAACTTGAGGCTCTACATGATGATCAGACTGTCGAGGTTTCAAAATAAAAACTCAAACCCTAACCCTAAAACACACCTTGCGCTGAAAACCCTAGCAGAGGCAGCAATAAGAATTTAGGGCCAAGAGGTAGCCCATGATGTTGCTGATATTCCAAATATTATGCAGGTTGAAGAAGGGCCAGAAATTCAAAAATAAAGTTGTAAAAGGCTGATTAAAGACTAATTAAATTTTGCAGAAAATAGAGCTTTCGGTGGCTTTGATGAACGCAACAGTTGTTCATTAGCCACCGAAAGCAGAGCTTTCGGCAGCTAACAAACCCAGGATTATGTTTCCTCAACCACCGAAAGCAAAAAAGGGTGCAGAATGATATATTTACACACAAAACTAGTTTTGATGGGTACAAACACCTCAGGGGTAAATTATGGAGCTGAAAATTTATTAAAAGCACTAGTGGAGGAGGTCTATTCCAGTTTTGAAGGCGCGATCAAGGAGAAATGGGTCACAAACCCTACCTGTTTTTTACAAACCATGGATTATCTTTCAGATAACAGTTTATAGCTCTACTTCATTGATTACTAAAGTTATCAAAGAGTTCAATGAGTGAACAAAGTGTTATAGTTAGATAGACTAGCACTTAAATTAGGGTTTTTGACCTAAATTTTTGCAAAACAATTATGTTATCTATTTTTAGTAAATCAAATCCAAATTTTCAGGATCTGAAGATTTTTGTAAAGGATATAAATCCTAAGACTTATTTTGAAGCAAAGGTTTGACTTCAGGTACCTTTAGACCTTTATTATTATCAAGCTTCTCATATTATTCATCACCTAATATAAGCTCTTTTGCTATTATATGTTCAGCTTCCATATCTTTTCTGTTTTGTGCTTGTGCTTAAATTTCTGATTCAGGTTTATTCATGTTATCTAATATCTAATAGTTTTCATCCTATCTGTATGTTGATGAGTTGAATTGCAAGTACTTTTCCTTATTGTGATTAGCCATTTATATGTAATTTCTGTATATATGAATCTGCCAACATAGTAAGTTCTCCATCTTTTCACCCTATTATCAAATCTCTGAACATTGGTAGTTAGAAGCCTTATATTTGATTGAGGGTGAATCTGCGGACCTGGGTAACACTTTTTGGCAAGCGCATTTCGGCAAAAACAAAAAAACACACCTCGTTCGAGGGCTTGTTAAACCCTCGACCGAGGTATTAATATCTCGACCGAGGTTTTATCAAGCCCTCGACCGAGGTTTTGTTCAGCTCTCGGTCGAGGTATTTATTAACCCTCAGTCGAGGTATTAAAAACTCGACCGAGGGTTAATAAATACCTCGACCGAGGTATTAAACCCTCAGTCGAGGGCTTTACAAACCCTCGGTCGAGGTTTAGTTAATACTTCGACCGAGGTATTTAAATACCTCGGTCGAGGGCTTAAGAAAATAGACTTAGCCCACATTCAAACAAATGAAAAATTTTATGTGCCTTGCAGAGGTGTACACCCTGCCATTCCTAGCACATAACTAAGCGGAGTTGATACCGATAAATTCACCAACGAATCTTCTATCCATTGAGGTATCATACACACATTTTGGCATTCATATGATATTTATTTATTAATTACTTCTAAAACTTATACTTAGAAAATCACATTGCAACTTCGAAGCAGCTCAAAGAAAAATCCACAGAGTTAAAAATACACAGCCAAAAAATTCTTAAAAAGCACACATCACATATCGACGTGTCCTCTTCAAAAGGGTATCTTTGGTTTTTCAATTTTTGAAAAAATAGAAAAAATTGCTTTACGTGGACAAATATGTGTTTAAAACAATGCTGAAATCGAATGTGGTCACTTTCGAAAAATAATAAATAATTGTATAATGCAAAAAAAATTAACAAAAAAATATGCACATCACACTGCATTTTATGTAGATCATGCTCATATATATATATATATATATATTTTAAATTATTAATGCAAGATTGAATTACTCTACATGCACACGAGCCACTTATTAGCTTCTTCAAATTTTTAAGGTCACACAGTTCATTAAATGCAAAAATTCACACATTAAATGAAATCGAAATATTTTTAAAAAAATATCACTATGAAGCCAACATAATGTTCTACAATTTGTTTTTTTACTGCAAGTCAAAATTCACATGGCATATATGCGTTTTGAGGGCTTCTATCTAGCACTTGAGTAAAAAATCAGGTTTTCATCGCCAAATTTGGCCAAAAAGTGTTACCCATCTTCATGGAATCACCCTTGAGTTTTATGCATGTCTTAAGTGTGTGAGGTCCTTTAGGTCATCTGACTTGATCCATATAGGAAAACCATAAAAACATTTAAGTTACCAGGCATCCTCGAGCTACAACCTAGAGGAGTTTCCTTGAGTTATAATAAGGATTCTAACCCAGAAGAACAAAACTGAAGAACAGAACCCTTCTTCCTTCTCTAAGTTTCCTATTTAAGCTAAACTGTATCCTAAGACAAATAAAACAAATCATGATGAAAAATGTCTCTGTCACAAACAAACAACCTGCGGTTTTATCTCCAAGCAGGGAGTCATGACCCACAATTATTCCTATCGATGCTAACAGAATATGACTCAACAAAAAAAAAAATATTCCACAACATGTGACCAACTTGTCACATTGCTGGCATGCCACGATGCTCCTGCATCAAGGGATTTTGAAGCTGGAACTGACCCTGGTGTCAATTCTATGCAAAAATCTAAGTCTTATTTTAGTGGTAATCTTGGTATTTCCTCAGGAAATACATCCTTGAAGTCTACGAGAACTGGAAATTCCTCAATGTGATGTTCTCTTTCAGCCTCTATTTCCTATATTTTTACTGCAAATAGTTTTCAGCCTTTCCTAAAGCACGTCTTTGCTTGTAAAGTGGATATCTATCTTACGTAAACCTTCTTAGGTATTCCTTGAATCTTTATCAGATTCCCTTGGCCATCTGTACACAAGATTGACTTGTATAAGCAATCGAGCATGACATGATGTTGTTCCAACCAGTCCATGCTGATAAGTATATAATACAATCCTAAGGGTAGGATGTTTAGTTTTATTCTAGTAGGAAAACCATTCAATTTTACCTCACATCCTTTAACTATTTCAAAAACCTTTCGTTTCGTACATGTGTCTAATTGCACTAGCCAGGGTTTCTCATCTTTGACTTTGTCTAGTTTACATACTTCAACAGTTTTAGGTGATACATAGATTCGAAAAGCATCAAGGTCAATAAATATTGAAATAGAAGTGTTGGAAACCTTACCTTCTATGTCAACCATGGTATCTTGATGGTATGTCGTTCTGTCATCCAAGGCTGCATAAATCTTCAATGTTCCAGCTATGTCCTCTACCATTGGTTCTTATTGTAAGTCGTGCAAGACTCCATTGGTCTTGTTCTTACAGTCTCGAGCATAATGGGGCCCTTGGAATCTCCATCATTTGATTTGCAGTGGGGAAACATTGACTTCCCTATTTGTTGCTGGCTTGTTAGCATTTATAGTTGGTACATATGGCTTTGTACTTACTTTGTTGAAGTTCTTATTGGCTGGAAAATTGTTGTTCTATTTTCTGTAAGGTGGTGGGTTGAAACCTGGTTTGCGGTTGTCTGAGAAGTTTCTAGACCTGTCTTTGATTCTATTGATGTTCTCTTGCCTCAGTTGTCCATGCTCATAGAAAATCCTAGCTTTGTGCAGGGCGATGTCCAATTTTTAGGCATGTCAAATTCAATCCTCTCCTAAAATTTGGGAGGAATGAATCCTAAAAACTGTTGTATTTTCACTTTCTCATCCTTTATGTAAGGCACATAATGTAATAGATCAAAAAATATGTTAATGAAAACATCCATAGTCATGGAACACATCCTTAATTCATGAAATTCTTTCACCTTTATGTCCAAGAATCTTTTCGACATGTATTTCTCCTGAAAAATATTGTGAAAATTACTCCATCGGATTTCTCTTACCTCATCTTTCTTGGTATGCTTTAGGTCTCTCCACCATCTATTTTTCTTCCATTTAAATTATAGATGGATAAACATGCCTTCCTCTCGCTAGATTATTTATGTACTCAGAAATATTTTCTCATACCTAGAAGACATTTCGCATCTTTCTCCACTGTGTTCTTTTCTTCTTCATAGGTTGGTCCTTTTATCTTCCTAAACTCTCCCCGGAGATTGTCATTATTTATTTGTTTCTTTCTGCAAGGAGAAAGAGAATCATCACTAGAAGGACTGTGACAATCTATTTCTGGAGTTTCAGGGGTATGTTTTTCTTTCCCTTCTTCTCTCCGACTGTTGGCCCTCGTATGATAGAATTATTTCTTAACCATGTTGGTTGAATGAGTGTTTTTTCCTTGCGAGCTTCCTCCTGTCATGTTCCACGGCTAGGATTCATTAATTGCTTTATGTTCCTTTCTTTCATTCATATTATCATCCTTGAAACTTTGTAAATCTGCTTGAACACTTTGTAAGGTTTTCAATATGTCAGAATTTATCTCAACCATTGGTTTTTCTTACTGTGTGGGAGTATTCAACTTTTCTTGCCGGCTCTTTTCTTTTGTGTTCATGATCTGAACTAATCTTTTAATACTGCAATTGCAAATTTTTAACAATAGGAAAAATTTATGTTACTAAACAAAATCTCAAAACATACTTTATTTTCTGCAGCGAATGTTGGCACACCCATTAGGCCTCTTAGTGTTGAAACTGGGCTCCCATACCACTTGTGAAGTCCCCAAATTTTAAAAAAAAATCATAGGCCAGTTAAATACTACCTAATCTGGACATTAACTTATCTTTTGAGGAATGTGTCAATCTTTGGTATCTACACCAAAGTGTTGTAAGTTGTCCTTACCATTTCTATATTTTCTCCTATGTAACTGTCGATGTAATTATACAATATGTTTGTTTTACTTGATCTAATTTAAATGAATATTGGGTGAATCCATGAAGATGGGTGTCTATTTTGGGGGGTCTTATGAGAAAATAAATTTGATTTTTTCATGTTTTTCAACTTTGGGAAAACAAAAGTGATATTTTCGTTTAGAATTTCACTTTCAAGTAAAAAAAAAACTTTTAGAGAATTATGTTAGCTTTCTATTCATAATTTTTTCAATTTTTTTTATTGATATTTGATATGTCATTTCGAAAAATGTTTGACAATGTGTCCTTATAAAATGAAAGGACTAAAAAATAGATATGTTTGGTTGCGCCACTAAAATCATTGTCAAACTTTTGTTTTGCAAAAACAAAATATGTTATGACAATCTACACACAATATACTATTGCGATGACAATAAATTTGTAACCAACGGATCTATACACTAATTATAATATTTATTTGAATTCGATCAATGGGGAAACCTTGTCGATTTTCAATATGTGTTTGGTTGCGCCACTTTTCTCGCAATTGAATATAAAATTTAAAAATCTATGAATACCCTTTTGAAATAGACACTCCAATTAAGCGCACCTTATTTGTTTCAATTTTTTAGGTGGTGTATTTTTAAAGTTATATATTTTTCATTTCACCGCATATTAAAAGATATGAAATGAAACTCGACACATGTTAAGAAACAAAAATAAATAAAAATAGCGGATCTCACCTATAGACAAAAAAATCTATACCTACAGAAAGTAGACTCAATGACAAAACTAATGGTATCAAGTCTGACAGTCGATTTGTAGTGTAAGGCATCCATTTTACCTTCTGAAAATGGAGAAACCTGAAAATTGTGCAGGTTTTAGGTCTCAGAGGTTATTTGACTAAACAATTATTTGGACGAAGAATGGTTCGGTCGAACAATGTTTTTTCGTTACAGAACCATTATTTACAAGGAAAACGAAAAAAAAATCGTCGGCCGAAAAAACTTTCGTCTACCGAATTTTTTTTTAGCTCGCGTTATTCTAGTTATATACCATCAATGGTTGGTTATCTATTCATCAACTATAAGTTATCCATACACAACAGTAAACAATAATAATACATTACAATTTATCATATTACTAACACACCCACGAACAAAACATGTACTCTTCAAGAAGATACACTAGGCTTAATATATCCCTTGTCTATAGCAACTCATGTAATTGTATTGTTCATTTCATTAATTCTGGGATACTCTTATGATATGGAGCTCATGATACTAGTGTTGAAAATGAAATTATATCTATGTTAAAATCTAAATATCATTTAGGTGGTAATACTGATATCTTATCACAAAATACAACTTCAAATTCCTTTAAAATAGGAAATTGTTCTAATTCCATTTTTTATTTTTCGGGCTCAAATTCTTTAATTTTGATGCCATAAAGTTGACACCATTTCCTAATACATTTTTTACGTTGTAGTGCTGAAATTTGTCATGTAGATGAAGGTCTATAAATTTCATTCATTGTATGATACTTATCTTCCTCATCCACACTACTAAAAAATTTATGCAAATAGTCAATAACATCTTTATGAGATTCTAGCCAATCCATACCTATCAAAATGTCATAGGATCCTAGGAGAAGTATATTTAAATTAACTGAGGTATCCAAGTCATTAAAACCTAATAACAAATCTTTAACTATCTCTGTAACTTTCATTTTTACCTTTGTCACCAGCTATACCAACCATGCATTTTTTTGTTTTTCCTTACTAAGTTTACACTTTTCAACTACTTTTGATGCAATGTAACTTAAACTAGACCCTGAATCGATAAGTATTGAAACATGTATGTTCAAAACTTTACCTTCTACTTCCAACATGGTGGATTAATGGTCCACCTGCCGATATTCCAAAGAAACATTAACTATAGGGATATTCCTAGCTATGTCATTCATAGTACAAGCGTCCTGCAACGTGCTTACAAGTTACTATTCCATCCTCCAGTGGAATTTTCGATACTCTTTACCCCATTATTATTGGTTGAGCCTCGCCTGTTGTAATTTTTATCAGTATGACCTCTTGTTCCTTTTCCAAAAGGTGTGGATTTAAATCCTTTCCTACGTTGATCGATCTTTTCATTTTTTTTTAATTTTTTCAACGTCTACTCAATTTGGATATTTGTTTAAACAAATGGTAGCACAACTATGCCTTTCTAATTGCTTCATCCATTATTGAAGAATTTCAAACACAATATTTTCCTTATACACTAGGGATAAACCATTGATAAAACTGTATACCTTAGCTTTTTCAACTCTTAGATATGGTTCATAGGATTGTAAATTTACAAACTCAGTTACAAATTCTTCCATGGTTAACAATCTTAGTCTCAAATCATTGAATTATTGAGCTTTCTCATCATAATATCGTTCTGACATATACATTTTTTCAATAATTTTTTTAAAAATTTCCAACTCAACTCTTTACTACATATGTTACTGACACTCTTAGCCTCCTTCCACCATGGAGTATATTTAACAACCAAGATTCTATCGATTCCTCAAATTCTCCATCAAACATGAAAGGCCTTAACTTTTTGAATTCTCCCTGTAACTTTACACGTCTTTCTTTTTGTTTTTCATTATCCATTTCATCACCTTTCTTTAAATCCTGGGGGGTTATATAGGAATGCTATTTGTAGTTTATTTTTTTTTAGTGCTCATTTTCTCTTCTTGTAAGGAACATAAAATAAATATAAAAATTAAATTGATAATGTTACCTTAATATAAAAAATATTAAAATTCAGAATCAAGTTGCTAATTTTACCTTAATAATAAAAAATATCTCTATCAAAACTTTCTAACAATTCTAACATTCTCAAGTTCTCAACACTACATCTACAATCATACATTAACTAACTTTCATATATTTGCACCTATCAAAACTTCTTAACATTTCAAACATTTCCTAACATTCATTCATATCTTTACACCTATTAAAACTACCTAACATTCATTCATATATTTGCACCTGTCAAAACATTCTCTCCTAACATTCCCCCATTCCCACATTCACTCCTAACATGACATTCTCCATATATTCATTCTTAACATTAACATTCCCCTATATTCATTGTTACATTCATATATTTGCACCTATCAAAACTTCCTAACATTCCTAACATTTCTTAAGATTCATTCATATATTTATATGTAACATTTCCTAACATTCATTTCAAACATTCATATATTTACACCTATCAAAACTTCCTAACATTCCTAACATTAACTTCCTAACATTCCTAATGTTAACATTTCCATATTCATTCTTAACATTAGATTGCACTTATCAAATCATTCATTCCTAACATTCCCCTATTTCCACATTCACTCCTAACATTGCACCTATCAAAACTTCCTAACATTCCTAATATTCCTAACATTTTCATTTCCATATTCATTCCCCATATATTCATTATTAACATTCGATTGCACTTATCAAAGCATTCACTCCTGACATTCCCCTATTTCCACATTCACTCCTAACATTGCACCTATCAAAACATTCACTCCTAACATTCCCACATTCACTCATAACATTCCCCCATTCCCACATTCACCCCTAACATTGCACCTATCAAAAATTCCTAACATTCCTAACATTAACATTTCCATATCTATTTCCCATATATTCATTCTTAACATTAGATTGCACTTATCAAAGCATTCACTCCTAACATTGCACCCATCAAAACATTCACTCCTAATATTGCACCTATCAAAACATTCACTCATAACATTCCCCCATTCCTACATTCACCCCTAACATTGTACCTATCAAAACTTCCTAACATTCCTAACATTAATATTTTCATATCTATTCTCCATATATTCATTCTTAACATTAGATTGCACTTATCAAAGCATTCACTCCTAACATTCCTAACATTAACATTTTCATATTCATTATAACTATATTCATTCTTAACATTAGATTGCACTTATCAAAGCATTCATTCCTAACATTCTTCTATTTCCACATTCACTCCTAACATTGCACCTATCAAAACTTCCTAACATTCCTAACATTCCTAACATTAACATTTCCATATTCATTCCCCATATATTCATTCTTAACATTAGATTGCACTTATCAAAGCATTCACTCCTAACATTCCCCTATTTCCATATTCACTCCTAACATTGCACCTATCAAAACATTCACTCCTAATATTACACCTATCAAAGCATTCACTCCTAACATTCCCACATTCACTCTTAACATTCCCCCATTCCCACATTCACCCCTAACATTGCACCTATCAAAACTTCCTAACATTCATAACATTAACATTTTCATATCCATTCCCCATATATTCATTCTTAACATTAGATTACACTTATCTAAGCATTCACTCCTAACATTCCCCTATTTCCACATTCACTCCTAACATTGCACCTATCAAAACATTCACTCCTAATATTGCACCTATCAAAACATTCACTTATAACATTCCCACATTCCCACATTCACCCCTAACACTGCACCTATCAAAACTTCCTAACATTCCTAACATTAACATTTCCATATCCATTCCCCATATATTAATTCTTAACATTAGATTGCACTTATCAAAGCATTCATTCCTGACATTCCCCTATTTCCACATTCACTCCTAACATTGCACCTATCAAAAATTCACTCCTAACATTAGATTGCACCTATCAAAACTTCATAACATATCTATCACTCTCAACTTCTCAACAAGAAACATTAATTTAACAAATTACATGCATTCATATATTTGCACCTATCAAAACTTCTTAATATTCCTAACCTTTACATATACATGTATATAATCCCAAAAACAATATATAAGGTCAATGCACATATATATAATCCAAAAAAACAATCATGAATATGTAATATAAATGTACATGTATATAATCCCAAAAAAAATCATGTACATGTGAATTCAATGTACATGTATATAATCCAAAAATTATGTACATGTGAGTTCAAAGTACATGTATATAATCCAAAAATTAAGCTCCTCTGTGTCTAAGTCAACTACAACATATATATATACATCAAAAAAAACAATGTAAATAATTCTCTAAATAGAAGTCCACCACTATCCTCGACCAGGGTCTTCCCTTGGACTCGTAACAATCTGCAACATGTATAAAAATAGATTATGAATAACATAAATTATTTAAAGAACTTTAAACCAAAATCAAAATATTAAAACATTAAACTAATATATCGAAGAACAATTCAATTATCAAACAAATTACCTCCAATTCTCTATCATCCAACAAAGTCTTATCTTTGCCTCTAAAAGGTGGAGTAGCCCCAAGCTACAATATATATAAAAAAAAAATTATAAACCTTACAAATTATTTAGACTATTTTAAACGATATAAAAAAAATATTAAACTTACAATTCCAACACTATCGTCCAATGGAGTCTTTCCTTTACCTCGAAAAGATCGAAGAGACCCAAGCTTCAACATATATAAAAACAATTTACAAATGTCAAACATTATTTAAACTATTTAAACATATATATCAAAAAACAATTCAATTATGAACAAAATTACCTCGATGCCAATATCCACATCCATCAAAGAACCTATAACTTCACCTCCAATTTCAATATGTTCTCTTCCCTTAAAATTTAAATTTTGTTAATAAATAATTCATAGTAAAAGTAAAAAATATTAAGCTTAGCAGTTAACTTAAAAAACAAAAAAATAAATAAAACATTAGCTCACAATAGATGGAAAATCATCTAAAAAGTTCAAATCTAATGAAACCTGCATAAATAAGTCAAATTAACAATAAGATACATAGTTAAATTTAAAAACAAGTACTAGGATCTCTAAGGGAACCTTTTCGATTGTATATCCTCCCCTTTCCAACTCTATAAAACTCGGAATGAATATCAGTATAGTCTGGCTTCATTCCTAAAAAAAACTCAGCATAAAAAAACCTAGCAAAATAATTAGGAACCTCATCATTCCATGGAAACCAACCATAGGCTACAAGAAACCGATCATATAAAAAATGTGCAAGTTCAGGGTGCTTAAAATATTGTACTTCCAATGCTTTCCACTTTAGGCCCTCTTTGAATTTGAACATTGAGTTGGCCTGTTCTTTAGTCACCCTTTCCTTCACAACATCCCACTTATCTAGACCCATCATTTCTTCCTTTCTTATTTGCATCAAGGCAACAAAACCATCTGTTGTTGGTCCAAGATCCTCATATACCTCAATGAATTTTTGTAAAGATAACAAAACCATATCTATACTCTGTTTGTTCTCTAGAGCGATATCCAAACTAGAAAGATCATTTTGTAGCTTGTCATAGTGAGCCCTACAACTTTCAAGAGTTGTTTGTTGAAGCCCACTTTCCCATGGAATCTCGTCCAATAAATCTGATGGATAGGTCGTAATGGGTGTACAACCCTCAACTAGTTGGACATATTGCATCCTTGCTCAACCTTCGCCACCCTGTGTATGATGATGAGCCTCTTGTGAACCTTGCTCTACTTCCACACTTGTCTCTCGCACAGAAGGTCAAGATCCACGTTCACCCATAGATGATAAGGGGGAAACATCTCTACCACTATCGCTACATCGATGATCAGATGAATGTGAACTATACAATAGGCTTGAGTCTCGAGGTGAAGTCAATAATATTCTATTTTCATTTTGGACACCAACTCCCGAAGAATGTGATGACCTCCTATGCTTCTGTCTCAAAGGTGGATCTCTTTCCATTGGATATGATATCTACAACTTTACACAAATATCAATTTCTACATGTTAATAAATCAACTTCAAAGATCTAGCTACTATTAAAATTAAGCTTTTAATGTAATATAAATAGAAAAAACAAAGCTAGCATGGAGAAATAGCATATATAAAGACAATGAGGCTTCTTCATGATGAGAAAGATCCCTAAATCCACTAAATACATTGGTATATGATGGTTTATAGGCATGTTGTATAGCATTTTGACCCCAGCACATGCCATAAACGTGTTTTGGTTCAGAGGCCAAAAGTTGAAACGTAGATTAATTTGAAGCCAAACATGATGATCCATTAAACAATGTTGCAAGTCGAGAGGTGAAAAATGCAAGGAGATAGTGTGTCAGGCCTAAATATCCAGGCCTAAAGTTTGAGAGCCATAATGTGTCAATCACTAAGGGCCTAACCTTCTACATGTTAATTAATCAACTTCAAAGACCTAGCAACTATAAAAACTAATATTTCAATAAGGACCTAGATATCACTAATATTATTTAATAGTCCTTTAACTACATGTGCATGAACTACGTTTTGCTAAGTATAAAATATAGTCTAAGGCAAGTGCAAGTACTTACCTAGTCTACAGAAAGACACTACTGCTAGCTACTAGCTACCTAGTCATTATAGACTTGTTAGTGAGAGCATCACTATTAAATATAGATAGAGCTTCTTTTTCTTCAACTAAACTTAAATCATAGGTGAATCAGCTAGCTCATCCCTGAATCTCATAGGGAGAAAGTATTTCTAGATTATTCCTTTCCTTCTCTTCGTTTCACATATTTAAATACTTCCACTTCCCTTCTTCTAGGATCTAGAGTGTTTACAATGAATTATATATCCTAGTGCCTCTAGTTGTATAAAGCAATGAAGAGTAAGGGCGGTGAATCAACTAACTGCTATCAATCAGCTGTTGTGATTTCATGGATTTATCACATCAAATGGCAAGGACATACAGATTTCGACTTGGACTAAGACGAGTGTCTAGGGACTGACTACATACACCTATGGATTTCCCCCATTAGTCCATCCTATCCCTATCATTTTACATTACACTTCTGGTTGTTTTGGTCTCCATCCCCATAAGAAGATAAAGCAATTATTTCTTTAAACTTGCCTTTATCTATCTAACCTTTTCTCTCTATGTTTCAAAAAAGCATGAAATGGAAATGTTACTTAATGCAATGCATCATGGAATAAGATACTCATAAAGTGCCATGGGACTTATACTTCGGCTAGTAGTTGTATGGACTAGAGCAAATAGTAGAGGTTAAGAACAAAACTATATAGTTATTACACTATAGCTGAAGTTGTAACTCAAGGTAGTAAAATGAAAAGGTTTTGAAATATTGTTCCCTACCAACGAAAAACATACATAAATAAATTGTTTACTTAGGGACTTGATCAGCTCTGTCCATTTGGACAGAGCTATTCAACTATGTCCATGTGGACAGAGCTCATCAACTCTGTCCAAATGGACAGAGCATATCAGCTCTATCTATTTGTATAGAGCTGATCAGAACTATCCATTTGGACAGAGCTACAACCTGTACAGTATTAAATGTCTAGATGTCTTAAATATCATTTAGAGATGCTACATACTGGTGGAGTTATTTAAGCCTACATAACCATGGATTTTTTTGGATAGAGCTCTCTAAATATTCTATAAATTTTCATGTACATAGAAAATAAAAATAAGCTAATTAAAAAGTTACGAACTTTTTTTAAACAGAGCTATCTAAATATTCAATAAAATTTCATGTACATTTGGAATAAGAATAAGCTAATTAAAAAATATAGAAACAAAAAAAACATTAACAGATTTAAAGTTTTATATTGAATTTTATTTAATTAAAATCATTTAAAATAAGTAGAGTTGTCCAAATGGCCAGAGCTGTTCAACTCTGTCCAAATGGACAGAGCTATTCAACTGTCATATATATTGTTTTCAACCGTCATATAAATTGTTTACATAGGGACTTGATCAGCTCTATCCATTTGTACATAGCTGAATAATAATTAGAATAAAAATAAGCTAATCAAAAATATATTAACAGAAAAAACATTTACAGATTTCAACTTTTATGTTAAATTTTGTTTAATTAAAATCACTTAAAATAAGTAAACTGTCCAAATTGGCAGAGCTGTTCAACTCTGTCCTTACTACCATTGTAATTATGTCGTTACTAACATGATATGAAACAAGCACATAACAGTTTAAACAATCACTTAATAATAATAGTATAAACATTCAGAATGGCTTACCTCACAGCCAAGAGGCAGCACAACAACACCACACCACGAGAATACCACGTACACCTCAATGGATAGATATCTACATCGAACAGACCTCCACGCCCTCCACGCCGAACAGACCTCCACAATAAGGGGTGACAGGATGGCGGATGCACACGTCAGAAAGCTAGGTGACGTGGACAAGGATGAGACAGGTGGAGAGATGAGTGGTGAAATGAGACGAGTGGGGCGATGGGTGGCTGGAAAATGACAAATCCCTGCAAGCCAAACAATGAAAATGAGCCTGCAGCTGAGTTTATATGGTAAAAATTATTTTGCCGAATAATTGTTCGGCCAAATAATGGTTCGGCCGAACAATTGTTCAGCCGAATAACTATTCGGCCGAATAATTATTCGGCCGAATAATTATTGAATTGCCGATAAAAATTATCGGTCGGCAATCTATTCCGTCAAATTAAATGGTTACCATTAAAGTTTATTTGGCTGAATAAAGGATTAGTTATTTGGCCGAATAACTTAATTATTCGGCCGAATAACTCCCGCTATGTTGGTTGGGCACTCGATTCTCAAGGAAGTGTTACCCAACTTCATGTTTTCACCCTATTCTATTAGTGCTTTACTATTTTAACATGTATTTGCGTAGTTATGTCTTACTTCATGTATATCTATTTTTCTTAGTTATATCTTACTTCCTGGTTATAATTTTTGTTCGTTGTTTATGGAGAATCTTGACTTAACTTTTACTTGTCAAGGCGTGGAGTGGTCATACTTGGATCCCTTATAGGAACACTTGGAGAGGTAACTAATTGTGTTTGATGTTACAGGGTTTACTTAGTTCATGTTGAATTGATTCAAATTCCCTTCATTTTTTGCAGGTTCATTAGGTGACAAAAACTTGCTACAACAGCTAAACATTGACATGATACCTATGCTAAACTACTCCATTCCCTTTGAAGACAAAAGGACCAAAGTCCTATCCTAGAAATTATTACTAATACTATTCGTGTTATTATTTTATGCATAGGTGGGGTTTATTGGACCTACATCTATATGGTTAACATTATTAACGTGGTTTAAGAATTAATAAACTTCATTCCTATGCTTAGTATTTATATGATTTGAATGTTTTTATGCATGCATATGAAAGTATTAAGTTATAATACTTAGCCATAATGTATTTAAAGTTTATATTCCATATGATATATGCATGATGAGTGATTCATGGCATATTACATATGCCATGAATCTTGGCTTAACTGTGACAATGATGACAATGATGGTCGTTCCAATGCAAAAGGAATTTCCAATACCAAGTTGCGTTTAGGGTTTTGAAACTATAGGCATGAGGGTAAAAGATCACGACATTGGTGGTGGACAGGGTGGTGGAGTAAATGCTCCTCGGGATGGGAAACTCAAATCCTATGCTTGGTATGTCATGGATGGATAGAATCATTTGTCTATGATGTGGGTATGCTATGCTCGACTGTCTGGTTTTTGTCACTACATGAGGGATTGGTTCACTCTGTGCCTTGGGAAGGTATGCTCTCCATTTGGGTTTGCAGCGTTATAATCTTTGTTGTTTTAAAATGGAGGATTGGCATACTTATAAAGGACCTATGTTCCTTTGTGTAGGTGACAGGGCATCCATTTGCAGGTCATGGTGTCCACCAAGCTATCTACAATACCCTTCACAGGTAATCCCTGTAAAAAAAAAACTTGAAGTGTTACCTTTGCATATAGATGTTTTTAGCATAGCTTTGAGCTCGATGTTGTAATGGTGAATGATTTGGTTAAGTTTTTCGACTGTGTAATTTGTTTGTGCTATTGGGTATCCAGGGATGCATATATACATTTTAGTTTGGGGAGGGTTTCGATATGTATAAGATGGATACTTAATGTTTCAGCCATTTAGATATTGTGTTATTGTATTACATGACTATGTACATTTTTACTTGTAGATTGTAGAAGGTTCTCTTGTATGTATTCGTAGTTGGGGTTTAGCATTGACACTGCCAATAGCTTGGCAAGTTGTGGACATATGCATTTTTTGTGACTGTAACTTAACATTAGATTTGGTATGTTAATGAAGGCTCTGCGTATTGGTTTTAAATGAATGGTTCAACTTACCATCGTGCCATTTCTTACAATGGCACCTCTGTTGATTTCAGCCTGTGTATTTTCTTACTGGAAAATCTTATTAATGGTGATTTATGATGTTATTTACTTGTCTGTGGTTTAGTATGGATACGACCATAATCTTAGCTTACTGTTGCAAAACTGTGAATTCCATGGCCGTGATAGCGTAGTAAGTGGTTCTTTTTACATGGATTATGTTAATGGGTTTTTTTTACTTCTCGGTGTGAGCCCTGATAATGAATGCAGCATGTATATTTTTATTATATTACTGTGGAACGTTGATAGAGCAGTGATTTAGATTATGGTTAATGCTGAGTTTTGGGTTTGAGCTTGATAGCTTCGATTTCAACCCTTATGTAAAATGTGTATCCTGTGTAAAAGTTTCGTTGGTTAATCCCTTTCGTAAATTAGTTTCATTATCATAGTTTCTTTTGACTTATGAGGAAGGTTGTAAAAATTTGCAGCATTGTTTAATTTTTCCCAATCGAATCCTACATGATCTGATTCCTAACATGGTTTGATAAAATGACATGAGCCCATAGGATTCGATCCTGGGCTACGTGGGTTTGTAGTTTAATGTTGTATGTGTGGAGTTGTTTTGGTAGAAGTGCCGACAAGATTCAATCCCGAAACCCTTAGTTGGATTCATTATTTCGATAATGAATTTTCTTATTAAGTTTATGGTTGATTCTTATGTTGATAATTAATAGCATGATTTATGTTTTATAAATAATCGTTCCTATATAACTTGATAGATCTCGAAGGATGGGATACGATGCGGTTAAAGTTTGTAAAGTGGAAAATATTGGTGTGGATTTTGTTTATGTTATTTGGTAGGTTTTTAATAATAGGTTAACTTGGTTTATCTTGTGTTTCATCATTTATTCAAATTTTTAGTAATGAGATTTAAGTTATAATTTTATGCATAGAATTTTATGCTAAGGCTATAGGTAATAGATTTGATTAATACAAGCCTGCTGGAAATATGAAATATGCCAGCAAAGAAAATATATAAAGTTAGATTTTAAATATTTATTTGGTTTATAAATTATATCAGTTAGGGTTAAAAAGATTTAGGTACAAAATATCTAATATTATTTCTATGTTTTGAACTTGAAATAATAAACAGGAAATATAACTCACTTAAAAATCTAAACTCTGTTAAGAGAAATACCTCTGTCAAAGAAAACTAAAATCAACCTGTAATTGATGAAATAAAATGTAGAATAAAAAAATGAGACCAAACCCTCCTACAGATAAAACTAAAGGTGATAGTCTATTATTATAAATATGAATAAGATATATTTTCCTAACTAGAATATCATATTTGGGTAGCTAAAATAACCTAACCTCTGTTTAAAAGAAATACATATGTTAGAGAATAATGAATTTAACCTGTAAGTGAAGAAAGAAGTCATGCAGAAAATAACCTAGCTATAGTAGACAAATACTAATTATCCATTTAGAATTTAATCTCTTCATTTAATAAGAAAACCTATATAAATTGCAAGGGAAAAATCAAGAACATCATACCTGCAAGTTGAAGCTATTTTAATGGTTGAAAATCCTGCACACCTAAATACCCAACATTAACAAGTACATAGACAAATCTAACCTCTGTTCAGATAACTGAATAACTTGGGAACTACCACGTTCCACCCAACCATGACCCAGAACCGTTCTCGTTTTCAATATGGACCACCCCCCCTCCCCCCCCAAGCTGGTTCCAACATGCAAGTATATTAGAGCTCCTAAGGTAAGGCTTCCCTATCTGGGATATCAGGTTATGTATCAATTTCTTTTTTTCTCTTAGAAAAATGTTCTCCAAGAACTCTCTTGAAAGTAATCAGGTAGAATTATGGAATAATGAAAAGATCCCCAAGCCTCTCTTTGGCTTGGGTTTTTGTAGGCATACTTTTTAGGAAAAGGGTGAGTTAAATCAAGAATTATTTGATTTCTTGAAATAACCATTTTTATTTAATTTAAGTAATTTTAATATTTATTTAAATTTAACTTAGAAACTTTTGACTAGTTCCTAATTTGACTCTTGTGGGAATTTAATATTTAATTATCATTAGTAATAATAATAACATGTGTATCTTTTCATTATTAATTATAGTTACTAGCATTATTACTATGCTTACTCTTTTATACATATCATGTATAAATTATATATTTATATATACACACCATTTGTTAACAATTTAAATTTTAGGTATCATATAGTATTATGCCTAATCATGTGACACTCTTGTTTTATCTTCGTCACTTTCATTAATAAGACCTTCAGGTAGGGGTCATTTCAACTAGATTAGGCAACTCTAAACCTCCTTTAATGTTGTATTCCCTCATATAGCATGGTAGTTCTTCAGTACTTTGATGAGATAAAGAAATTTGAAATTTCATTTAATCACTTAAAAATAAGTAAGATGAGATCAATGTTTTATTTAAGTCATTTTCACTCAACATATTAACTTTTCAGTAACTCCCAGCACTTATCCAGATCCCATACTCAACGCTAAAAACTAGGAGTTACAAACTTAGTGCAATTCCAGAGCTTCTCTCTCAACAATAATGCTAGGATGTATTTGTAGGATACACCTAATGATACAATGGCCAAGGATATGATGTTCCATATCTTATGCTGAACATCAACCTGAAGGTTCTGGGACTTATGCCCAACACTTCCAATTTTTATATTTTCATGTGCTTCAGAGATTCATGCTCAACACAAATGTTTCATCACTCGTGTTCCATAGCTTCTCGCTCAACACAAAATATAAATACTCATGTTCTCCAGAGCTTATCTCTCAACACAAAC
>LPNX011190709.1:706396-720182 GCA_001517045.1 Pseudotsuga menziesii | reverse complement strand
ATATATATATATCATATGCAATTGCCTTACGCCCAATATATCAAACAAATCATCATGTTCATGTGCAATGGGGTCTTATGCCCAATATACCAAATAACACATCAAAGTAACATAATAAGCAATGGGGCTTATTCCCATAAGTGTTATGTCAAAATTTGGGATATTACAAGGCACCACATTATTTCAGTTTTTATAATGAAAGTTTGGGGTAGCTTTCTTTCTTTTTTCCTTTTTAACAAGACTTTTTAGTGCTTCAGCATAACTTTTCTTGTTTCCTTCTTTATTAGTGAAAGAGGGACATTCTGGTTTATTTTATTTGTTAAAACCTAGGCAAGATCTATCATTTGATTCTCTTTGGCTATTTAGGATGTCATCTACAATCCTTGATCTATTCTCAAACTTTGATTTGATAGATCCTTCATCAAGCTTTTTCTTGAATTATATGATCTCTTCTTTGAATCTCTCAGATTCTTGTATCCTCCTTTTGAGCTCAGGTTTAGGTCCTCCTCAAGTCTTTTGGCATCTAGAAGTTGAGCTTCCAATTCACTAATGATATGACTTGATTTTTTTTTCTTTTTCCTGCATTTCTCAAGTTGTTCAAGAGCACTAACAAGTTCATCTCTTAAGTCTACTTCTCCTTCTACATATGAGTCACTATTTGAAACTTGAGTATGTAGACCCATGAATAGAATCTTAGTTTCCTCATCTTCATTTGTATATGTATCTTCACTATCTTCCATGGTGTAGACAATCTTGTTTTTCTCATAGGACTTCTTCTTATTTCATGTTTTACCCTTTTTGAATTTTGAGGTTTCTCTCTCATCATTATCATCTTGTCTAGGGTAAGTACGTTTTGAAGAAAATTGTCCCTAATACTCCCAAAGTTAAAAAAATTTAGGGGTAAATTTCATTTATATTTTCTAGTACCCTTCTCAAGTTTTAAATAAAAAGAACTTTCTCATTATCTAAGTTCTTTGATTGATTTTTGGATGAGGCTTTAAATGTTTCTTCTTTTCTTTAGGATTCATTTAGTCTCGTTCTCATCTCATATGCAATGATGATTCCATGTAGTTCATCTATTGTTGCCTGGTCAATATCACCTCGTTCATCTAAGTTGGATACTTTTTAGTCATATTTCATTGGCAACATTCTTAGTACTTTTCTCACAACTTCTCTCTCTTTTAAACTTCCTCCAAGACCTCTAATAGCATTAACAACCTCATCTACTCTTAGAAGGTATTCCCAAATATTTTCTTCTTCTTTCATTTTAAGACTCTCAAACTACCCTTTATATGTCTAAATCTTGGATTCTTTGACTTTAGATGCTCCTTCATAGGTAATTTTTAGCTTATCCTAGGCTTGTTTTGTAGACTTGCATCGCATAAATTTTGTAAATACAGAGTTTTTCAACCCACATAGGATTGCATTTAGGGCTTTGGAATTACCTTCATATTGGCTTAGTTTCATTGCATCTGTAGGTGCTTGGTCATTTATTTTATAATCATTCTCAGTTGTTTCCCAAACCTTCCATCCAAGGGACATCAGATGGCACTTCATTCTCACACTCCAGTATGCATAATTTTATCCTGTGAACAATGGAGGTTTGTTGGTGGTTAAACCTTCTTGTTGATCCATAGTGGTTTCCTTTTTTTTAAGATCTACCTTCCAGGGGTTAGACTATAGTGAAGGAACTCGCTCTGACACCAATTGTTGGAATACCCCACAATACTGAGAGGGGGAGGTGAATCAGTATTGTCTTCTTATTTTAAAAATAAACACACAAAATGAATCAAACAATTTAAGACACAAATTTTATGGTGGAAACTTCAAAGATAAAACCACTAATCCAAACTCATTAATAAAATGAATCTACTAAATAGCCTTATATGTGTAAATTTGAGCATATAGATCTGTAGAAAAATACACAACTCACAAAGAAGATCTCACAATTTACTCAGCAATTGAAGAATGAAACATTGCAAAAGGCTTGCAGCTGTGAATGCTTTCATTAATCAAAAAGTAATCCAGATGATAATTACAATGAAGTAAAATGGATTTAATAGCCACAAGCAATTCGAATCCACATGAGGAAGTTTGAATTGATTAGACTCTACTTGACTGTAGGTAACCAAGACCTTGTCTAAATCATTATCAGAGGACTCGGTAGTTAACTGACCTTGTCTAAACCATAACCGGAGTTCATCGGAGCTCTAAAACACAACTCAACTGTTACATTCAGTGTTGACCAATGGTTAACTAACTGTGGTAGGTGAGAAATGCGGCCCACATGTGTGCAGTCAAGTAAACCTAGTGCTAACTGAATGTGGAGGACTTGAACTGAATGTAACTAACTCCTAACTTAGATTGACTAGTCATTAACTGAAGTGAACTGACCTTGGTTGGTTTCGGCACTCCCAGTGGCTTCCTAAATTGTAGGGATTGGTCTAGGAGGCTCCTAAACTTATGCAATCAAGTGAAATAAGTGGTAGTGAGCCTCAATTAGTGTTCCCCACACTTTAGTAACTGAAACATGTGCCCCAATTAGGTCAAGTGGACCCAATGGTGTTAATGACTATAAATAGACTAGATGGACTCCCGATTTAGACATGACTCCCAAATTAGACATATGACCAAATTTGGACAAGGGAGGATTAATAATCCTAACAATATGCTGATACATAAAGGATGCAATAACACCCTGGGTTTATGTCTTCTACAACAAACAAGTATGCTCGAACAACTTAGGTTTTTGCCTGCTAGAATAGACAAGGATGCTACAACACCCTCGTATTTTGTTTGTTGCAACAGAAAAGGATGCCACAACACCCTTTGCAAACTTATAGCCTACCTTAGGGCTACCCTTCCACCCTGGACTATTTTTTATTAGTCTAATCTTCACTTCTTAGACTCTATCACTCGCAATCACAGAGACAATTTCTCACTGTCTTCAATCTTCTTATTAAATATATATTCATGCATCTTTTCAAAACATTGCATGCCCTTTCATCCTGACACCTATTTAAAACTTTATTATTAAATATTTTTAATTAAAAAAATTTAATTAAAAACTTCTTGATCATTTATGTTCTACGAGCTCCCTTCTTCTATGATCGTGGAATTCATCAAAATAATGTCTATGGGATTTTTTTCCTCCTATGTGGGCTCCCTACAGACTACTTCACGCGTGCTTTACCTTCTGCGGGAATTTACAAGCTCCTGGGGGATTTATTTTAACCTTAGTGGGCATTTTCCTTTCCATACTAGCCTTTCCACACTGGATTTTCCACATGCAGGCGGCAGAAGTTAGAAAACAATCTTTCCAGTTTTTTGAGCTTCTGCCTCTCCACCTTTCTGCTTTCACAACGCTCCTTCCATCGTTTTCTTTCAACACCAACCATTTCACAACTCCCTTCCTATGACGCCTTTTCCACAATACGGAATGCGAAAGTCTGAAACTCAATGTTTCTACAACTTCAACTTTTTTCTTTCCGTAGTGCCGCACCTGCACTTCTACTTCCACATGGAAATCGAAAACTCAACTTTTCAATGAATTTGAATTTTTCTTTCCACGGTTCTACACCCACAATTTCACTCCCGCATGGAAATAAAAAAAATAAAATTTTTAAGGGTTTGAATTTTTTCTTTCCGCGGTTCCACACCCGTTCTTCCGCTTCGGCTCAAAAATCAAAAACTCAACTTTTCAACTATTTCAAATTTTTTTTTCCACAATTCTACACCTGCACTTCTTCTTCCGCATAGAAATAGAAAACTCAACTTTTTATTGACTTCAAATTTTCTCTTTCCTCGATTCCGCACCCACACTTCCGCTCCTGTATGGAAATTAGAAACTCAACTTTTCAATGACTTCGACTGTTTGCTTTTCGTAATTTCGCACCCACGCTTCTTCTCCAAACCATTGATCTTCTTGAAGAACTATTCTCAACCGTCTGATCTCAATTTAACTACGGAACTTAACCTCTTCCTTTTGTCCTTTCCGTATATTATACCCAACTATTGGATCTCGAGCGAGAAGCTCCCTGACTGTTCATTTCTAAACTATTTTGGAACTTTACTCCTATCTGCTTTTCTGTTTCTGCAATGGCTTTACCACAAAGATTTTTTTGAACCGTCTATCTATTGTGGGATAGATCCTAGCCATTGATATGTTTAGTCATCGATCATTTATTTTAACACATATCCATTTTTAATATGTCAACTAATATTTTCTCTTGTTTTGGCAGATTGATATTTCGCACGTGTGATAGCCAAGTGAGAATATGACTTCATGGCTGGATAGTGATTTCACTAAGGAGTAGGATCATGTCATCTTTAGATCTTACTAACACACACACATCTTCTCGAGGGAATTTGAAAGTAGTCTTCCAAACTTCTTTTATGAAACTTAAACCAATTTCTTAGTCTGATCCAATCTACCTAAAACACTGCTTTGGCAGGTCCATAACTTCTCCCTCATCTACTTCCAAGACAAACTGAAGACATGATCAAATAGAGAAAACGTCTGTCTACAAGACCCTTATGTGTTGCTGATGTTTACTCTAAACCATGATTTAGGGTGGGCATTCGCTTAGACCCTTTTAGACCATTTTTTACATTTATCCATACTTAGTCAGTTTCCTGATCAATTGCCATATATTTCCAGAATGATGTCACAATGCAACTACTACTGAGTTCACTCTGCCATCATATCTTTTGTTAATTCTTTGTCATTCATGAACTAATTTGACATCAATGACAACCATATTCTCAACAATATATGTGTTTTATTTGGTTTGAAGTAGTTGGTTTCAAAGTTTACTGATATGTTTTAATAGTTGCAGGCTGCGGAGGGATAAGGGTACTCTAGAGGAGCCTACCCTAGACCCTTGCTGCCAAATGCCAAGGTAAGGGTTTAATAATTATTAAATACATTCATTTAGTTTGTTTCAACATTGAAACTTATTGTGTCTTGCACGTGATTGCAGGTTGAATGCGTTGGAGATGGAGGTGACAGGGTCACCTACTTATTCCTAGGCCTATGTTTTTTAAACGCCAAGGTAAAACTACTCGAAATTATTTAATAAAAACCTTTCGATTAATTTGAGATTTGGTTAAAGCATACAACTAATTCCTTTATTGTTGGTTTGCAGGTAATGCTAATCAAAATCTTGGGGGCATGAGTGCAACCACCCCTGTAAAAATGTAATTTTTTTTTATTTCGTATATGTGTTTGTAAACAACCCTTAGGTTTTACCCTAAGTGGGATTGCAGCTAGTGCCTCGACAATACTTTGGGTGTTTTGTAATTTTTTTCTTAAAATCTTTTTATGGGTTTTGGGGTGCCATCTCTAATGGTATTACTCCCATGCTTCTATTGTTTGTATTAATGAGTCATTTAATGAATGTGGAATCCATCTGTGATGGACTTACAACCACTTATATAAAATTTATTTGATTAGTTTAACTATGGCCCAACCTTTGGATCCATAATATTTTGTTAATGAATTTTTGCTAAGGGTTTAAGAATGTGTACTATTTGTTTTTATAATGTAATGGGTTCCATATTCGATGGCCTTATGGTCATGAACACAATGGTTGAATTTGATTCTCATAAATATGCTCGTATTGATGAAATTGTGATAATGCATACATTCTGTAATACACGTTTGTCCATGTATGATTTATGGGTTTAATATGGTAGTCATTATAGACTTAAGGCCATCTCTGTACTTTATTTATCATGTATTGAATAAATATTTTGACCCACAGGGTCTATGAATATTTATGCAATAAATATGTATTTTATATGACTCGGCTGCCAATGATGCAGGCTTAAGGTCGGTCCTAGGGAATACAGTTTTATTTGAAATGTAGTGGCATCCAATTGACATGGGAATATAACCATGTGACTTTTAAATTAAACCAATATTTAATTGATGTGATGTGGTTCTCTCTATAGTGTGGTTAATAGTTATTACCGAGATTCGATTTGCATTTGGTTGAGCTTGGTTTATCAGAGGACTATAATTTCATTTATTTCTTTAAAGAGATTCAATCCATCGATCTTTGAAATGTAGTTTAACCTGTGATATGATTTATATCTGAATACTGATCTTTTTATTTTAGTAATGTATTCTTATGACAGTAATTACTGTAATTAATGTTTTTCCAAAAAATTGGGTTAACTCATTGGACTGTAAGTAAAATTATTACATTAAAGGGATTTGATCACACGATCTTTGTAATGTAGGTTAACATGTGATTTGATTTAGATTCGATTGAGATTTATGTATCGGTAATTTCTCTATGCTGATTTGAGAGATCTATTCATTAGTTATCGTGATTATTTATGTGTATATGATAACATTAATGCATTTGATGGTTTACATAAATGTTGAAATACACATTGGGGATCTTCGCCTGTAGTTTAACTTATAATTTAGGATTGTTATGTTACTTTAGGAATAGTTCTTCGATCCATATGGATCTGTTCTCTAGGATATATATTAATAAAATACCCTAGGTTTGTTTTAAAGGAATTTAATATTAGAATATTAACTACCTAGATCCAACAGATGGTTGATTATAATTGAAGAATATTAGTCATAGTAGATTCAATCTGTATGTAAACAAATTATTAAGACTGGATTATTTCTAGATAAGAGAAATAAAAAGGTTTGTACCTTGACTGCATAATTATAGTTTCGATAACTAAAAAATTTGATTTACTAACTCAATAACTCGATAGCATAAGATAAAGGGATTGAATGAATTTGACAATATAATCCTATCTAGAAAAAAAATTGATTTCCAGAGTGCAATATTTAACAAATACATATTAAGCATGATAGTTATATAGAGACTATGTCAATGCAACTAAACGCCTAGGAACATGGATTAGATGCATCCTCCCAACTAACAACAATATCAAATTTAATACATATCTAGTTGATGCATAATACAAGATCCTGGCACCAATGCTGGGAAAAATAAAAGTGGAGAAGTTGTTCCTCCCAACTAACTCCCAGAGCAGCCAAGCTACTTGCTCCAAAACCCCCGAGCATGTTCACTAAACCAAAAGAGAAAAAATCCTTCAATGCATCATGTATTGTAGTCTAAGATTTAATCATCATCCAAGGCTAGCCTCCTTATTCTCATGGACATACTAATATATGGAATTTTTTCCTAGGAATTGGTCATTTATGAGCCTCCTTCTCCTTAGCACTCAACTAGGATTTGTGACCTGATTTTTGGGGATGATGCCTCGTGCATCTTGAGTTCTCATTCAATGGCTTCAGCCACATGTCTTTTCCCCTTGTGTGTCAAAAAACACTCTTTAACATGTATATCCACTTTTCCTCCCCTTCATCATATTTTATTAATTAAAAATGTTTTATTCTTGACTTTTCTAGTAAAAAATAATAAAATAATAGTTAAACTAATTTTCAACATAATTAATAATAAGTTATTAATTTATAGTGTATTACAATATGTAGGTTTTTATTTGGGCGCATGAATGGAGAATATGTTTAAAAATCTATAAAAAACTTTAACTCCATTTTCAACATGATAGTAATGTTTGAATATGGTTATAATATTTGAAAGTTTTAATAATTATGGTTTTAAATATTAAGCGGTTATTAGAAGGAATTTAAGAGAAAGTATTTATACTAGATTTTGGTATTTTTGTATATGATGATGATGGGTGAATGATAAGAGGTTGAGTATTTAGTGTGATAGAGTTCCTTGAAATGTGAAATTTGAGAACTCTAGGGTGAAGCATATTAATTATTGAGCATGATTTACAATACAAATCGCTATTTTAAAATCAAAAAATATTTTTGAAAGTTTGAAAAATCACCACAATACTATTACCTCTTAAATATATTTTGAAAAGTTTGAGAACATCCAAAACAATGATTAATAAGGTTTAGTTAGAATCTAGTTATAAAATTTAACCTAAAGCAGCTGATTTTTTTTAATTTAGCTTTAAACTTATATTTTTAATGCCATGTAAGTTTTTAAAATATTATAATGTGAAAATGACAATCTCTAGAAATTTTACATGTACATATATAATGATGACAAAAAAGAAGCGTTAACAACTATGTGAAAAACTGGGAGTCCTTGGATTTGTTGAAGTTGAAAAAAAAACAACATTGTCTTTAAACAACATTAATTGTTTCCAAATCCCACAAATATAATTAATAATAGATTTAAAAACAAATATTGTCTTAGTTAAAAACATAAATTATTATGAAGCCATAGTTTCTTTAATGTCTAACCATCTGAAACATTTTTGATATCATAGTTTGTTCAATGTCTAACTTAAAGGGAATATTAATGACTCAATAATATGATATGTTATGAAGGGAAAATTAATATTCAATCAAGTATCTAATATTCTGCTTTTTAAGTTTAATATTCCCTTCATATAGTATCATATTATTCAAAACCATATTATTAACATTAGACAATAAACCATATGAGATTAACATATTATTATTATTAAAGAACCATATTTGGTAAGTCAATAATATGATACCATATGAAGGGAATACAGAATATTAGATTTAAAAACTTTGTTGAATATTAATTTTTATAACTTAACACTCTAAGAGTTTTATGTTTTAAAAGAAACTTAAAACAAAGATTGTGGTTGATGCAAATTTCTTTTTAAGAAATAATTAATAAGAACGTCAATGAATAGATTGTAATTGCAATAATGCAATTTAGTTGGGGTTAATATTTCATTTTTTATCTTGTTTAACTAAAATTATCACATTAATCATGAAGAAAATGATAATAATAATTGTGTTTAATAATGTGAGATTTCTTTATGAGAAAGAAAGTTTATAAAATGGAAGGTTAAGCATGTTGAGGAAATGTGAACCTCAAGAGGCTTCATATATGATTTTATAATTGGCTCTATTTTTATTATGTTTATATATTTATTTCATTTTTATCAAGCTAACCAATATTTTGGTATATTCAAATTATTTTCTTTTATTTTTTATTTTTATTTGAACCCGTTATAAGGGAGGAAAGAGTTACACACCCCCCAATGAAACCATATGAAGCGAATATTAAACTTAATGAAGAATATTGGATTTAAAAACTTGGTTGAATATTAATTTTTTAAATTTAACATTATAAGTCTTTTCTATTTTAAAAGAAAGTTAAAACAAAGATTCTGGGTGATTCAAATTTCATGTTGCTAAATAATTAATAAGAACATAAATGAATAGATTGTAATTGTAATTATAAAGATTTGGTTTGAATTAATATTTCATTTTTAATTTGGGTTAATTGAACTTATCATATTAATCATGAAGAAAAAAATAATAGTAATTTCTTTTAATACCCTCAGATTTCTTATCAGAAAGAAAGTTTATGGAATTTTTTTAAGAAAATTTTTTGTGATCTAGTTAGTTTAAAATGAAAGCTTAAGCGTGTTCAAGAAATATAAATTTCAGCAGGCTTCATACATTAATTTATAATTCACTCTATTTTTTTAATTTAGTTTTGATGTTTATTTTATTTTTATGAAAACGACCAATTTTTTGGTATATTCAAATTCCTTTATTTAATCATTTACACAAATAAAAATTCAATTAATTTGAAAATACAGGTTTAAGGTACACAATGCTACACCATTTTAGGTCAAAGCTCTTTACTACTCTAAATGCAATAACATTTTGAGTATATTTGTTTTAAATACAATAGTATAATTTTTTTTATAACAATGATTTTTATTTAGGTCTTATTAAAACCAAAAATTGCATTTATATTTTTATATTTTATTTTTATTCTTTCAAAAGTTTGTATTTAAATTATTTTCTTAATATCTTTATAATTAATGAAATTATAAAAAAGAAAATTTTCTTAATTTTCTTAATTTTAATTGCCTTGAAGAGGCTCATTGTACACCTCAATAGTAAATAAATGTGTAACTTTTTTGTGCTCATCCTAAGATAACATCAGGTGTCATNTATATATATATATACAAATTAAATAAAGTAAAACCATAAACACTAAGTTACACACTTTCTTAACATTTCCACTCTAGAAAAGGGTTTGCACCTAAAGAGATTTGATCCCTTGTAACCCACCTAGAACTGAAAAATAAATATGTTTATTTATTTGAAAAAGTACATTATCCTAAAATTATTGTAAATTTTTTATGACCAAGTTGGTCAAGGATGACTATAATTGAATATTTATGTAATTGAATATTTATTTTATTTAAATAATTAAATGGAGAGACACCTATCCAAAGGAGACTATTGAAAGAGTGTTCACTGGCCCACTAGGGGAAACGAGCAGTTGTAGAAGGTTGATTGACAAGTGGAAGCACTTGCATTTCACTTTCTATCTATTGCACAAAGCAAAATCCCTAAAATTGTGGTCATGTTCCGTGAGAGGGGGAACTGAGCAGGTGGCTCATTTAATTTCAAAACTGACCCAAATACCTAGGCAATCTTATAAATGCCATCGAATTGAGTAGGAGGCTCACCACATTCTATTTCCAAGTTAATGAACCTTGTGATTGTTGCAAACTGGAAAGTCAAGAACACAAGGAATTCGATGGGGGGGTAGCTAAAGTGAAACTGTTAAGCTAAGTCTTCTATTGAGTGCTAAGTTTCAGAAAGTTCAGTGTGTACTATTACACAGTCTCTTCATCCTAGTGGTTCAGTGAATAGGCTCGGGGGTCCTAAGCAAGTAAATTTGGCTGCTTCAGGAGACGGTTGGGAGGAACGGTCTCCTTTGGGTGGTTTTCCCCCTTCTGCAAATTATAGAGGGTCTAAATTATTTTTTTATTATTGTAATCTAATTCAATGATTGGATCTGGAATGTTTATGAATGATAATGGATTCTATAACTACTAAATGATTTTTAGGATTAGAACTAGTTAAAAGGATTATAATGTTTAAAACTATGCCTTAGTAACTACAGAGTTTTAAATGGTAAATGAACCATAGTATGTATGCTCGTTTAAAGAAAAATTGTAGATAAGTAATTTTTTTTTGGATATTACAATCAGTTCTTCTAAATTTATTATTGTGTTGTCTTAAGTTCAAATACTACAGTTATAGTTTAGGGATATCAAATCTACTTAGAGTCACTAAGTTTTCCACTAAAGGTTTGAATTTCCTTTTTTACACTTGTTATTCTAGAGAATTCACTCAGTTAGGATTTTTTATCATATTCTTACCTACTAGTGTTTGTCAGCAATTAAACTAGGGTTTTAAGAATCAATTGAAAACTAAGCAAGAGTAAATCTAGATCTACATATATATAGAAATATATATCATATTAAATCATTATTTGCCAAGTTTAAATATTAACTCTTAATTAATAAAAACTATTTTATAAACCATTTACAAATTCAAAGTAGTAACATATAACGACATTCAACATATGCATTTAAGAGTAATGCGAGTCAAGGGTTCAATCCCTATAGTTCCTCGTTAGCCGAAAGAAATTTTATACTATGTAATGTCCCTAAAATTCAAAAATAATTTTTTTTTGTAAGCTACTTAAATTCTACCTTTCCACGACGTTGTTTTATCTTTTGCAGAATGTATTTGTCATTTGTTACTAAATCTAAGTATCATGAGTTTTATTTCCCTTTTTAGACATTTTACCATATAGTGATGATATGTTTATGTTTGGGTGTTTATGTTTGGGTGTTTATATTACTTGGATTTGTTTATAAGATTTATCTGCTTGTCTTTAATGATAATGTGCATTTGCATATGCTAGTTCAATTATGTTTTACTCCCTATTTATATGTCTTGTACTTAGTTTATAGTTTTATTTATTAAAAGATCTGACTTATCTTTAAATGTCAAGGGGTGGAGTGACAAGGTTCTATCCCTTGAGGGACCACTCGGAAGGTAAGGTTTCCTACTTATTTGAGGGGATTACTTAGTTCATTGTGAACTAATACATGCTCGTTCTCCTTTGTAGGTTAATATGGAGGTAAACTCTATCTACAATAATTTCAAGTAAAACATCCTATTGTACTACAGCTACACTATCCTATCCTCTCCAAGATTATGAAAAATGGAGAACTAAAGTCCTAAACAAACTCTGCATAATTCCTATGTTTATGCAAACTTGGAAGCATATGGTTATATCTTTTATGGTTATCATTATTATGTTTATGGTTTTGAAACCTTATCCACCTTGATTGTTTATATCAATTAATTTGTGAACTTATGCTGAAATGCCTAGGGTTTAACTCATGATCCATATACCATGGAGAACCTTATGAAAGTTCCTTGGAAAACTATGGGGTGAACATAAAAGTTTTATGGCATATGTTATATGCCATAAAACTTTGGATTAATGTTGTAATGGAGAGTTTTGTTAAGGGTTTAACGCTAGGGTGGTGTACTATGACATATCATGAGCTTAACTATATCTCTATGGGTTTCTAATTAGTGGGTAGTGGAGGATAGGGTGGCACTTTAATTGCACCTGGGAAAATGTGGGCAGAAGCCTCAAAGGCTAGCCTTGGTCAATGCACGATTCATTTGGATTTCTATCTAATCTGTCTAAGGGGTTTCGATCTCTTGGGTGATATGCTGTATGGTACAACAACCTTCCATTCTCTCCTGGAAGGTATGCTCTTGACGCGGTCTGCAACATTTTAATGGTTTTTTTCTTTTTTTGAGTTTTGGCATACTCCTCATATCTTCCTGTTTGTATTTTTTGCAGGTGACAGGGGTGGCTTGAATCATAGCTCAATGGACTCTATAGGTGTCCTGTGCAACCTTTAAATGATAAGCCCTGTCAAAATAAAAAGGCCCTTACCTTTGTGTTTTCATTTTGACAGAGTATTGAACTCTAGGTTGAGAGATTCTTTATTGTGTGGTTTTCCTTTGTTAGGTTGATAACTTGGGTTCTGCGATAGATTTGGGAATCCAAGGGATGTGAATTCCTTCTAACCTTTTCTATGTAAAACTGTATGTAAATATTTTTGGGAAAATTATTTGACTATACAGAGGAGACTCGACTCTTTGTATAAAATTGTGTTGTGTTTTAAAGCTTGTAAATTATGGGTTTAACGTTTTTAATGGCAGAGCTCTATTTTTGAAATTAATTGATGTGAATTATTGGCTTCATAATTCCATTGCTTGTAATGGCACTAAATAATTTGTGACTGTATTACTTTACCTTTTAAGCATTTGTATTTGTTGATATATGGATTATTATTTAATCGTGGTTGGGATTTCATATTACGGCCATGAGATTGGCTCGGCCCTTATAGGAACACATGGCCTGCACATATGGTTTCTATGTTTATTACTAGTCATGACTGTGTATTTGTTAGTAGAGTTTTAAATAAATATTTTAAGGCTGGGGTTTCAACTTACGGTCATGAGCTTTGGAAGCTTAGGTTCATCCTTTAGAGGGTTACGCAACCCGTGAGTAAGATAGTTAATTTATATGATGGTGGAATTAATTGGGTAGAGAGTGGCTCTGTATTGCGATTTTTGTTTGTTTAAATTGAAACTCTTACCGAGTATGTTCCAGCATTTATAATAAAAAAAAATTATCATTGACACCTATAGGATTTGATCTTGGGCATTTAATTGATTTAGATTTGGGCTTAACGTTTAAGTCTACAGGATTCAATCTTGGGCTTTCCTAACACTTGGACTTGTATTTAAATCACCGTTTATGTTTTTATTCTAGCAAAGATGCCTACAGGATTTGATCCTAGGCTGTCTTATGAAATAGATTTGTGGTTAGCACTTTACACCTGTAGGATTTGATCT
>LPNX011190709.1:652160-706334 GCA_001517045.1 Pseudotsuga menziesii | reverse complement strand
ATATATATATATATATATATATATATATATATATATATATATATATAAACGTGAGTTTGGTTCTTAGTTGTTGTTTAGAGTAGTTGATATAATTGTAATATGATATTTTCCCACGACCCAAACCTTAACAGGTTTCGATGGCTAGGCTTTGTGTAAAATATTTTGAAGTGGAATTTATATAAGTTTTAGCATTGATTTAATATTATTTGCAGACTGTACATAGTATTTATTCTATGTTGTTTGTATTTGATTTTAATATGGAAATACTAATAACATGCTCACTGGAAATATGAAATATGCCAGCATTGTGGTTTTAGGTTGAGAGTTGATTTTCTTAAATGGTTTATAGGAGATATGAGCTATGGTTAGCTTGATTCTTTTTATCTTTGTAGATTATTTATTTGTTTAACATGTTTTGCATCTATTTTAAATTCTAATAAGGTTTAGTTTGACTATATTTTAATGAGAAACTATTTAAACTTTATATATAGAAACTAATTATCTCCAATAATCTAGAATTTAAGCCTAAGATGAACTCTGTTAGAAAATTACACAAATACAGAGAAGCCTAAATTTAATATTTGAATGATTATAAAAATAATAATGCTGAAACAATATAGTCAAGATTTTTCCTAGCTAAGCAAATATATACTATACAGAATTTCATTCAAGATCATAAACCCTATTTTAATAAAAATAACATGTATGAACTGTAAGGAAGGTAGAACTGCATACCTTCAAATTGAACCTAATTTAATGGTTGTAAACCCTGCACACTCAAGCACACAACATTAACAATAACATAGATAATTCTAACCTCAAATATATTAGCCGAATAACTTTGAAACTACAACGTTCCACCAAACCATGACCCGGAACCGTTCCTGGTTTCAATCTGGATCCCCCTGAGTTGGTTCCAACATGAAAGTAGTCTAAAGCTCCTAAAGTTAAGGCTTCACCTATCTGGGCTAATAGGTTCTATACCAAATTGGTTTTCCTTTCTATAAAATGCTCTTCGAGAACTCTTAGGAGAATAATGATCAAATAGAATAGATGGAAAAATGAATAGATCCCCAAGCCTTTCTTTGGCTTGGTTGTTTATAGCCAATATTTAGGAAAATAGACAGTTAAATCAAGAATCATTTGTTTTCTTGAAATAATATTTTATTTAATTTATGTGATATTAATATTTATTTATTTTAACTTGGGAACTCTTTGACTAGTTCCTATTTTGACTCTTTTAGGTATTTAAATATTTTATTTAATTATTGTAATGAATAATAATACATAGATCCTTCCATTATTATTCATAGTTGCTATTATTAGTACATAAGCTTACTATTTTATTCTTATTATATATATATATATATATCATTGTTAACCATTTTACTTTCGGTATCATATAGCATGATCCCAAATCACATGATACTTTTCTTCTAGCTTATAGTCACTTCTTTATTAAGGTATTCACATAAGGGTTAGGTAAACTAGGTTAGGAAACTCTAAACCTCCTTGGATGTTGGATTACCTCGTATAACATGATAGTTCTTCAGTGCTTGATGAGAAATAGAAATTCAAATTTTCATTTAATCAACTTAAAATATAAGTAACATGAGGTCGATGATTTATCAGAGTTTTTTTCACTCAACATATAAATTTTTTTTACCAACTCCTAGTGTTTATTGAGATCCCATACTCAACGCTAAGAAACAGGGAGTTGCAACTTAGTGCCATTCCAGAGATCCTCTCTCAACACTAATGATAGGATGTACTTGTAGGATAGGCCTATGGATGCAAGGGCCAAGGATCTGATGTTCCAGATATTATGATCAACATCAACTTGGAATGCTCTAGGGCTTATTCCCAACACTTCCAATTATTATATTTTCATGTTCTTTAGAGATTCATGATCAAGACAAATGTTTCATAAATCATGTGCTCCAGAGCTCTGGATCAACACAAACATCAAATACTCCTATGCTTCAAAGCTCGCCCTCAACACAAACATCAAATCATTCATGTTCTCTAGAGATCATGCTCAACACAAACATAAAATCACTCATGTGCTCCAGATCTCGTGCTCAACACAAACATATCATCAACTATGTGCTTCAGGTTCCATGCCTAAAACATGAAATCATATACATGCTCAATAAAACATATGCATTTGGATTACGCCCAATATATCAAAAAAATCATTATTCTCATGTTCAGTGGGGTATTATGCCTAATATAAAAAATATAACATCAAATAAACATCACATGCAATGGGACTTATGCCCAAACACAAAATATAACATCAAAGCAACATCACATGCAATGGGACTTATTCCCATAAGTGTTAGGTCAAAAATTCGGGATATTACATACTATGGCTTAAAAGAACATCAATATTAAACATTAATCAAACAAAGAATCTATCAAGGTTATGTCCTTAGGGATTAAATATATTGTATACATATATTCATAAGTGGTAATTTAAATCTATGAAATAGTTGCTAGCACTTAGGCCTCACAGCCCATGTTTCACAACTAAAGAAGATAATACATTAAACCAACCTTTACTAACAAGTATTAATAAATAGGTCGACAGATAGAAATTGACAAAGGCCATTCAGCTAAAAATAAAATATACAGGAAGGAAACTACTTAGTATTAATTTATTTTGAATCATTAATTTATTTGAGCAAAAGAGTTCGAAACTAGTGAGGACAAGTCTTCACGTAAGACAACCATTTTAGAATCAAAGGAATCAATTTTTATTTTCTCAGTTACAGCAAGGTCCTTACCGATTCACCCTTTTACAAACCTATTTTATAGATTATAAAATAGCATACATTTAAGCGATACAGTGGCCTCTTGACTCTGTCAATTATAAATTTTAAAGAAAATTATTGTAATAACCTCGGAAGTGCTTGAGTTTCCAAACGGCCTTCCAACCTTTAAAGTTTTAATATAATAATGAGAAATAAAAATACAAAGTTGAAAATTAAACATATATAAACACAACGACAAAATCCCTTACAGGTTCCTTTTAACCATTAAAACCTTACTTTGATAGAGAGTCACAAGTTTTCCTTAAACCCCAGCAGAGCGGGTTCTCTCAACCATAAAAACATCCATGTTACAAAGACTCTGTAAAAGAGTTCAAACCCCTATTAAAACTAAAATGTTATAGCGAATAACAAAATCCCTTCATCGACTCCATGGTCGAAGGGAGTAGTTTTGAAAAAGGACAACCACAAAATGCCTCATGCCAAACCATCAGAGAATTACCATTTTCCAACAAACAAAACACGAAAATGGGACTCCATTCCTTGAAACATAGAGACATGAACTCATTGAGATGCAAGCCACAAGGATCAAGAAGTGTGGTTACAGGTCTTAGCAGGAAAAGGCCTTTTATTCATGGAGAATAGCTCTTAACTCGTTGCAGTGAACTAAGCCTAAATCTACCACAAAAAAATTAAACCGGAGGTCAAAATCATTTATTTATATGAGTAGTGTATTTTTTCTTAACTCAAAATTTTAAAGGAAACAAATGGCCTATTACCTTGCAGTTTCAAATGATGGTGATGAAGATTTCAACACCAACAGGCCGTGTAGAGTAGAACAACTAGCCTGAGACCAAATTTGGTGCCCTTGTATAGCGGTATTATCATGAACGGATAGAAGAGGAAGCCAAGAGCCTACAAACAACACCAAGAACCTACAGAACAATGCCAAAACCAACGTCGCGAGCCATAGGCACTCACACAGTGTGGTTCGTGAGAATACGTCTCGAGAACAAAAAAATTGGAGTTAAACCCTTAGGGTTTATGGCATGACTGGTCTACTTTCCAGCTGGGGGTTGTAGAACCATCACATGGATTATTAAATTCCACTGCATTTATTTTGATTAAAACCCAAACTCTAATGTTTTCAAACATTTTGAATTACAATTTGAGCCTTTTTACCCTTAATACTATCACTTGTTCTTTTCATGCTTGTTGTAACATGTGGTTAGGCAGGCGCTTAATGTCTATAAATACTTTGTTTATAAGTGTAGTTTAGATCCTCTCTTTCTTGCATAAACTCTAGGAAGTATCCCTAGTAAGGCTAGAACCCTCTTTAGGACACATGCAATAGAAAAGGTGGTTTATGCGTTATCTATCAGGGTAAGTAAGACCATAATCAAACACTCTAGCTCAGAGAGGAATTAACAAGTGTCCTCAAAACGTAACTAACAAGCATACTGACTATAACTATTATAAATAAAGATGACTTTTCTTTTCATAGCTTGACACCAAGTAGAGTAGTGTCAACATAATGATATATCGTCATAAGGAGTCATTTACACTCAATGCATAAAAGACTAAACACCTTTTAAAGAATCCTATGAATTTATTTATCTTTTATGTTTCAGTTTAGACCTGATTCATTTTTTTAATGTGTAGTAATCATACCCTTTATATTACAAAGCAAACTGAAAAAATTGTATAGATTCTTTTATCCTTTATAAACTACACCTAGACTATTCCTTTATATTATTTTATTTTTACAAAATTTTGGAGATGCTACATCCCTCTAGACACTTGGTAAATCCTATTTTAGATGGATGTATAGTAATAAATAAATAAAATTGATAATGATCATTATAAATAATTTAATAAAAATAAAAATAAAATATTTTAATTTATAATATTATTTATAATTGAATAATTAATTTTCTTAAATCTTTTTAAACTAATAAATATAAAATATAATAGTAACATATTTAAAAGATAAATAATTATTATCTTATAACGTTACATAATAAAATGTACTATTTATAATAATCAACATATTTAAACTAATAAATATAAAATATAATACTAACATATCTACAAGATGAATAATTATTCTCTTGTAACATTAAATAATAAAATGTACTATTTATAACAATAAACTTGATAAACATATTATCATGACAAAAGAACGTATGTATTGTGATAATGTTTATGCATGATTGATGATGACAATTAACCTCAACAAAAACTAGCTAGGACTATCTAAACCATAGTTAACTAAAAATAAATTAATATATCATATAAATTACCCAACACAAAAATTGTGTGGTCTACAACAAAATGAAGTCTACTCCAACAAAAGCATAAACTATCATCACGTAAAAATTGTATCTACCACAAAATGAACTCTACTCCAAGTGAGTTCAAAAGTATAACATACTATCATTACAAAAATTGTGTCAACTACAAAATGAACTCTACTCTAAATGAGTTCAGAAACATAACTTACTATGATCACAAAAATTGTGCCTACTACAAAATGAACTCTACTCCATTTGAGTTCAGAAGTATAACATACTATCATCACAAAAATTGTGTCAACTACAAAATGAACTCTACTCTAAATGAGTTCAGAAATATAACTTACTATGATCACAAAAATTGTGCCTACTACAAAATGAACTCTACTCCAACTGACTTCAGAAGTATAACATACTTTCATCACAAAAATTGTGTCAACTACAAAATGAACTCTAATCTAAATGAGTTCAGAAATATAACTTACTATCATCACAAAAATTGTTCCTACTACAAGATGAATTCTACTCCAACTGAGTTCAAAAGTATAGCATACCTTCATCATAAAAGTTATCCCTTCTACAAAATGAACTCTACTCCAACTAAATTCATAAGTATAACATATTATCATCTAATATTAAAGCAATTTCTTTATAAGGGTGTAAAGTCAATTTCTTTATAAGGGTGTACAAATCTTTAATTTCATATGATAAGCTCCGATGGGATCACCTTGGGTAGTACCAAGGGAAAGGGAAGTTAAAGGGGTTGTAGAGGTTATCTCAGTCCACTCTTTGGTATCCAAATTCAGCATCATCATGAATCCTATACCCTCAATGATCATCACCCTGCTATTTTCATCGTATGCCACCATGATCTCTAATGTTGGATATGTTAATCTTAATTTGTGTGAAGTGAAATTATGCCATGGACCTCCGCTGGGATTTCCCTGCCATAACCCCAGCAAGGCGCCATACCCTATAAAATCATCGATAAGGACATATAACATAAGTATTTATCTCATGTAATCCATGTTTCCAATGATCTTCAACTGATCCACTCCCATCTGAAGGAACCACTCACCAAAGGGAAATATTCTTGGTTGATTAACTACAAACAAACATGTGTTTGTGTTGTAACTAGCCACCACAGATGGAGACCGGTACGGTGAGGTGACGTATATGGTGTGGTCATATGCAATGAAAAATATTGGTGACTTAAACAATTTGTTATCCATGCCAGGACACAACTTTGTGCTCTGGGTATCTGTGGCGGAGTTGCAAACAACAAGATGTATCTATCTTGTTCTCATCTCTCCCCACACAATCACTTTAAATATTTTTTTTATCTATGGGGTCAACAAATGTTTGGAGCGACATATGTATTCTCTGCAACTTAGAAAACTCACTTGCAAACTTAACTCTTGGAAATTTCACTTTATCTATCCCCTCATTGAATTCCTTGTGTTCCTAACTTTTCGATTTTCAGCAATTTCACAAGGCTCTAATCACTTGGAATAGAATGTAATGAGCCTCCTTCTCAATTCAATGGTATTTATAATATTTCATAGGTCTTTGGGTTAGTTTTTCAAT
This sequence comes from Pseudotsuga menziesii, assembly GCA_001517045.1. Lineage (NCBI taxonomy): Eukaryota > Viridiplantae > Streptophyta > Pinopsida > Pinales > Pinaceae > Pseudotsuga > Pseudotsuga menziesii. The sequence goes on along the minus strand of LPNX011190709.1, from coordinate 699,679 downwards.
TAAATGAGCCACCTTATCAGTTCCTCTTCTCAAGGAACATGACCACAATTTTAGGGATTTTTCCTCTTGCAACAGCTAGAAAGTGAATGTTATTGCTGCTACTTATCATTTGGCCTTCTACAGCTGATCATTCATCCTAGTGGATCAATGCATACTCTTTCGTGTGTCTTCTTTGGATAGGTGTATCCTCTTTTAATTATTTAAATAAATAAAATATTCAATTATAGTCATCATTGACCATCCTTGGTCAAATACATCAAACTTTACAATAATTTTTAGTATAATGTTTTTCTCAAAAATAAAAATGTTTTTATGTTCTAGGTGGGTTACAAAGCTATTTACTACTCTAAAATAAATACCATTATGAGTATAATTTTTTTTAAATACAATAATATAATTTTTTTATAATAAAGATTTGTATTTATGTCTTATTGAAACCAAAAATTGCATTTATATTTTTATATTTTATTTTTATTCTTTCAAAAGTTTGTATTTAAATTATTTTCTTAACATATTTATAATTAATGAAATTGTAAAAGAGAAAAAAAAATTAATTTTGTTAATTTTAATTGCGTTTAAGAGGCTCATTCCTCAATAGTGAAGAAATTTGTAACGTTTTTTGTGCTCATCTTATGATAACAAGTGTCCTTTATGACAATAATAGAATATTATTAAAAATATCATGTTGGCTCAAATTAAATTTGATAACATGTGGATTTAAAATATTTAATACTCCACACACACACACACACACACACACACACACACACACACACATATATATATATAAAGTAAATAAAGTAAAACCATAAACACTACATTACACACTTCAAGATATTTGATCCCTCTAGATGTAACATCCCGTTAGTATGCGACAGTAAAATGCGAAGTGTAAGTAAAAGTAATTGTAAGTACTAATCCTAACTTTATCAAATTGTGGATGAAGTTGGTAATGTTAGGTGGCTAAAAGTGTTGCACGACTAAAACGATGTTTGGGGACGACTTCACTAGGGGAAAAGGTAAACAATGAGGGAAACCTTGCAGGTCTAGTAAAGATAACTTGGTATCATCTTGGTGTTGATGAGGAAATAGTTACAATCCTCACCTTGAACCTTAAGTCACTTAATAGACGCTAGTCAATTTCTTACATGCTCAATTTGTGATCTACCCTCATAATTAATATAATTCCTTTTATTGCAAACATATGAGCCTAGGGATCGAGCATGAAGAAATTATCGCATAAAACATACCTTGAGAACCTAAGGGTAACTACGACAAGTAAAACTTGTTTATACAAAGAAATCATATAAAGGATTTAATCAAAGCAATGAAAGGTAGAAGAAAAATATTATTACATATATACATAGAACCTCATATTTATGTATATTGAAGTAGAAGAACCTTGAAATATATTGGTTATATGGTAACACTATTACATATATAGAGAGATAATTGTCTATATTTTTTTTCCAAAGGAAAAAACCTTTTATTCGGTGAATAAACATGAACTTCTCTTTCGAGCTTACATAAAAAACCAGCCTTGTATGCTAGATCACAATCTTAGTGTCTCATCATACGAAAGCTTCTTTGTTGAGCTTTCATCACACTTAATTCTTGCATATGCATAAACATACTTACTGTTTCTTATCATGTCACTATCTTGCCAAGATTTACATAAAATTTCTTCTTTAAATTGTTTCATATTGGAGGGTTGATACCCCATCTGCAACTTCTTCTATCTCCAGCACACTTGGTTGATATGCTAAGGCTTGTTTTTAGAGGTTATCAGCTTCTTCATTCAGCTCTTGATATATACGTGCAAAATATATCCTCCTAACAAGATCTTTCAGATTTAGTATTTCAGCTAGTAAGTGTTGTAGCTGCAGAACTTGTATATTGTTTCTTCCATTTACCCAATCCATCACAACTTTTGAATCCCCAAAAATATGAATGTCCTGTATCTGATTGTTGTGATCTATTTTTAAAGTTTCCCATAATGCCAAAATTTATGCCCTATTATCAGTGTCCTATCCCATGGCATATTTTACATACATCTTTTGCTCTAAGGAAAAATATATGACTGCTCCAGCACCTCCCAATGAAGGCTCACCCTGGCTGGCACCATCGAAATAAGCCCATGGAATTTCCCTNATATGAATATATATATATATATATATATATATATATATATAGTACTTAAAGAGCTTGGAAACATAAACACTATTATATGTTTAGTGCATATATAAATATTGGTGATAATCTTGATTACTTGTATTCATTTATTCATAAGGGAAACATTAACATATAAGCGTTAATGAATTGGATTGTGTAATCTCTGGTTGAGGAGAATCGTGGGAGTAGTCACCCCAATTTAAATGAAATTGAAAACGTGGAATTACTTTTAACACTTGTTGTGTTGAGAAGAATATGTATCTTCTTATAAAAAACATGATTTCTAAATAGATTGGGGCAGGGGGGAACTTTCCAGAAAGAATATTCTGATCAAAATTTAATTACTTGATTATAAGGCAGTTCCCAATGAGGATGGTGTGAGATCGTCATAGCTATTTCACATAGCAGTCGAACTGCATACAATCAGATTGGAATATGAATCTGTTAATTAATCTGCTATTCCTTTTCTTCTTTTATGGATGAGTTACGATATAGATCTGGAAACACATTTATTTAACTACTATTTTTTTTTTGGTAATGTTCTGCAAACACTACTATTTCTTATCAAAAAATCGTTTTATTCTTGAATTGTATGCCTGTGATTCTCTGAACTGAAGAGATAATAAGAAAATCATTTTATTCTTGAATAGTATGCTTGTGATTCTTTGAATTGGAGACCCAATATCCGGGTTATGTGTTGTTATTTAAGGTTGAAATTTGAATGCGATTTGCATTTATATCTAGGAATGATTTAAATTGCTTCATGTGTTTTGATAATAAAAAAAATGAGGAAGCCAGATATGAGTTTGGAATGAGATTTGGCATGGTATATGGGGTTTAACCTCGATTGATTTTGTGAGTATGCTTTTTATTTCGAAATGTATATTGTAGATCTGAATACAAAGACTATGATTTTTCCTTTGTGGTATTGTGGATTTGTTCTTAATGCCTGCGATTTTTCCTTTGTAGTATTATAGACCTGTTCTCAATGCCTACGATTTTTCATTTGTGGTATTGTGGATTTGTTCTCAATGCCTACGTTTTTTCCTTTGTGGAATTCAAGCCTGTGATTTCTAGATATGAAATCAAGTTTAATATTTTACATCTCATTTGATGCCTGTGATTTCTGTATATTATACATTTCATTTGATGCCTGCAATTTGTAGAAGTGAAATCAAGTTTGATATTATAGATCTAAAAATATATATATCTGAAAATGTTGGCTCTACGGATTGTAAAATATTAGATCTGAAAATTTGTTAAAATAGTCGACCCATGGTTACCCATATTTGACATTAATTAAATCATTTTTTTGTTATTCCTAGAATCCTATATTCCCTCTCTATGCTAGTTGACTTCTACATGTTCCTAGAAGTCAATACTTGTTAAACTGGGTCATTGAGTGCTTTGGAATCATATTGGAACCATATTTAGCATGTATGCTTTATTCTTGATTCCTTAAAGCGCATATTTGTTTTTTCTTAAAGTTGCCTTGCTTTACATATGATTTAAGGCATAAAGGAAAAGCTAGTATAGGGGAACTTGCCTTGTTTTTTGACCACATAATCCTCCTTCCTTTTCTCCATAAAAAAGCATGAATGAGTTGTCTTTCCACCACACATTATCTTTCCCACTTTATTTAGCTAATTCATGAGTATCTTCATGGATTTGGAAATTCCTTTTTGCATCTATGGGGGACTTGACTTGTTTTAGTAAGCCTGCTTTTTGACCAATTCGAATAGAAACCTAGTGCTTTTGAATATCTCATATAAATATATATTTGAGAATCCTATTACTTGATATTGGTGGCTAATGTACACTTATTCAATACAGGATTAAGTTATGCTCCAATTTCAGTCTCCTTCTATGTGAATTTTTCATGTTTGATTAGCAATTTTGTGACTGTAATTGGTCTATCTCTTGGGTTCAATTTCCACATGGTATCAGAGCCTTTTTGGATCAATTCTCTCCTTCCAAATTTGTTATTATAGGTTTGACATCACTAACTGGGAGCGCATTCTGTTGACTGAAGGGCACAGGAGCTGAGATATGGACCAATATCAAAGGATCATCTTGACTCCATTCAATTTCTTTGAATGGAAAGCTAAGATGGAGATATTTTTGAGAGAAAAAGGTCTCTATATATTTACCATGGCTACTGAGGTAGGGCCCAATGCAGCTACAGAGAAAATAAAATGGCACAACAAGAGGGATGAGGCCTGTGGTCTTTTGTGTCTAAGTATTTCAAGAGACCTCTTCCATCTTGATTCATTAACATATCCTAATCAGGAGTGGGAGAAGCTTGAATATATTTTTGGAAAGACAGATGAGATGAGAGGACATCAAATCGAGAATGAATTGATCTCCTTGAATCCCAGTACCTTCGAATCATTGCAACTATATTTTACCAGGTTTAAGGCCCTTATTTTGCAATTAAAACAATGTGGGATTGAAAAGGAGGAGCAACTAGTTTTGAACATCCTCTCAAATCTTGGTCCTGACTATTTAGTGTCTTTTTTGACCTTCTATGCCACTAAATTGACATCTCGAACCTGGAAGATGCCTAATCTTGTTGATTTTATGGAATCCCTCACTCGGGATCAAGATAAATTGGTGATGATGGGCACCATCAAACCTTCCAAATACCAAGCTTTAGTTGCTGGAGATTTAAAGGTGGATTCAAAAAGAAATAAAAAAGCTAAAAATCCACCTAAGAAAAAGAGATACAAGACAAAGTCTCAAGAGGAGTCCTCAGGGTCCAAGAAGAACCCCCAGAAGAAGAAGAACAAAGGAGAAATGAGCAAGTGCGCATACTGCAGTAAGGGCTATCATCCTGAGAGCTCTTGTATGAAAAATCAGATAGACATGTTGACTCGACTCCTAGAGAATAACAACATCTCCCTTCCTTATTGCTCAAAGAAAAGGGAAGGAGGATCGAATTCAAAATACAAGGGGGTGATTCCATGAAGATAGGTAACACTTTTTGGCCAAATTTGGCGATGAAATCCTGATTTTTTACTCATGTGCTAGATAGAAGCCCTCAAAACACATATATGCCATGTAAATTTTGACTTGCAGTAAAAGAACAAATTGTAGAATATTATGTTGGCTTCATAGTGATATTTTTTTTAAAATATTCCGATGTCATTTAATGTGTGAATTTTTGCATTTAATGAACTGTGTGACCTTAAAAATTTGAAGAAGCTAATAAGTGGCTCGTGTCCACGTAGAGTAATTCAATCTTGCATTAATAATTTAAAAAAAATATATATATGAGCATGATCTACATAAAATGCAGTGTGATGTGCATATCTTTTTGTTAATTTTTTTTTCATTATACAATTATTTATTATTTTTCGAAAGTGACCACATTCGATTTCAGCATCGTTTTAAACACATATTTGTCCACGTAAAGCAATTTTTTATATTTTTTCAAAAATTGAAAAACCAAAGATACCCTTTTGAAGAGGACACGTCGATATGTGATGTGTGCATTTTTAAGAATTTTTTGGCTATGTATTTTTAACTCGGCGGATTTTTCTTTGAGTTGCTTCGAAGTTGCAGTGTGGTTTTCTAAGTATAAGTTTTAGAAGTAATTAAAAAATAAATTTCATATGAATGCCAAAATGCGTGTATGCCAACCTCAATGGATAGAAGATTCGTTGGTGAATTTATCGGTATCAACTCCGCTCAGTTATGTGCTAGAAATGGCAGGGTGTACACCTCTGCAAGGCACAGAAAATTTTTCATTTGTTTGAATGTGGGCTAAGTCTATTTTCTTAAGCCCTTGATCGAGGTATGAACCTCGACCGATATATTTAAATACCTCCGTCGAGGTATTTAAATACCTCAACCGAGGGTTTGTAAAGCCCTCAACTGAGGGTTTAACAAACCCTCGATCGAGGGTTCGTTAAGACAGCCGCGGGTGATGTCGTCGCTATCGAGACGGTCAGGCATGGATACAGTGACGTCCAAGAGTCCAGGCATGGATACAGCGACGGCTAAGAGTCCAGGCGTGGATACAGTGACATCTAAGAGTCTAGGCGTGGATACAATGACGGCTATGCGTGGATACAGCGACGCCTCTTATAATTATTTCGACACAGGCACATCGGTCGAGGTATTTATTAACCCTCAGTCGAGGTTTTAATACCTCGACCGAGGATTAATAAATACCTCAGTCGATGGCTGAACAAAACCTCGGTCGAGGGCTTGATAAAACCTCGGTCGCAATATTAAGACCTCGGTAGAGGGTTTAACAAGCCCTCGACCGAGGTGCGTTTTTCTGTTTTTGCCGAAATGTGCTTACCAAAAAGTGTTACCCAGGTCCACGGATTCACCCAAGGAGAGATTAAATTCCTTGGTTGCTGGCACCTCAAGCTCACCTAGTCGCATCATTGATTCTGTAGCTTCCACACATATAGTTTCTCCAAAAGAGATCTTCTCTTCTCTTGACATGTTGAAAGGTCCACCAATATTTTTGGGAGATAACTCTCTGACTAACAGTATGGGAAAGGGTAGGATTGATCTTGACCATGGTAAGTTCAATAATGTGTTGTATGTTCCAGGTATTGCCTCTAATCTCTTGTCATTGTATCAGATGACTCACACTAGGTCTCCAAATAATATCATCTTCTCCCCCAATGCAGTTGAAATCACTAAGATTTTGAATGGTAAATTCATAGAAAAAGGTGTTGTTGATCACACTTCAAAGGTATACAAGTTTTCCCATTTTCTACCCTACTCAAACCTCTCTGCTCTTCTTACTCATTCTAATGAACCAAGAAAGATTTGGCATGAAAGATTTGGCCATCATAAATACAAGTATATTTCTGATTTGAGTGAAAAATACATGGTCATAGGGTTACCAAATATCAAGTTTTCTAAGGGAGTCTGTCAAGGTTGTATCCCAGGAAAACATTTAGAGCACAAGTATGAGAGAGCTAGTCATGAGAGAACCTCTACACCTCTTGAGTTGATCCACAGTGACATTTATGGTCCATTCCCTCATATTTCCATGAGTCAAGCCAAATATGCACTCACCTTCATAGATGAATTTTCCAGGTATTGTTGGGTTCACTTCCTAAAGCATAAATTCTGAATATTTTGACATCTTCAAAGTCTTTAGATCCTTGGTTGAAAACTAGTCTAGGAGGAAACTCAAGATCCTCAGATCTAACAATGGTGGTGAGTATGTCAAGTCTGATTTCATCTAGTATTGCAAGGATGCAGGTAGATTCAGCATTCTATCCCTTACACACCACAGCAAAATGGTGTTGCTGAGAGGAAGAACAGATCACTGAAGGAGATGGCAACTTGTATGATGGAGGCTAAAACTTTGCCACCAAATTTTTGGGTTGAAGCTATAAACTATGCATCCTATATCCAGAATAGGGTGCCACATAATCATCTTGATGGTATGACTCCTTTCAAATCTTGGAGTGGGCACAAGCCAGATGTGACCCATTTCAGGATTTTGGCTCAAAGGCTTGGCCTAGAATTCCAACTGGAAAGAGGAAGGCTTTGCAACCCCAAATCCCAGAGTGCCTATTTGTTGGGTATTCTCAAGATTCAAAAGGGTACAAGCTGATCAACTTGAGCACAAACAAATCTTTCATTGAAAGAAGTGTTTAGTTCGAAGAAGAGCCTTTAGCAGCAGTTGAAGTTGGAGAGTCATCTTCACCGCCACAATCATTGATTGTAAGTGAAGATACTAATGAATTTGTTGATTCTGATATGTCTGATAATTATGAATTAATTGCATATCCTAACAGCACTATAATACCAAAGTGGGCAGAAAGTACCATTCATGTAGCTGGGGAACTAGCTTGAAATCCTAATGACACTAGGAGGACTAGATCTCAATTTGAGAGTGCCCTTTGTGTGAAAGATCCTATATTTACTGAGAAGTATTATTTGATGATAGATTCTGATACATAGACATTAGAATATTAAGCACATGATCCAATATGGAAAACAACCATGAAAGAATAATTCAACTTGCTCCAGAAGAACAACACATGGGAACTAGTTGATCTTCCCCCAGGGAGAAAGCTAGTGAATTGTAAGCGGGTCTTCAAAACTAAGTTTGTAGCTGATGGTTCACCTTTGAAATATAAGGCAATATCAGTACCCAAGTGCTACTCTCAGGTACATGGTATTGACTACAATGATACCTTTGCACCAGTGGCAAAGATGGACTCCATAAGGCTTTCCCTAGCCATTACAGCTTCGAAGCAGTGGGAGGTACATCACATGGATGTAAAGTGTGCCTTTCTAAATGGAGATATGGCTGAATATATTTACATGCTACAACCAAAAAAATTTCTATCTAATCCATCTTTAGTGTGCAGGTTGAAGAAATCATTTTATGGGCTCAAGCAAGCCCCCAAGGCTTGGTATGCCAAGATTGATGGCTTTCTGTTGTCACTGAATTTTGTTCAATGCAAGTCTAATCCTAATGTCTATTTGAAGCTGATTCATGGTTATTTAATGATTATTGTTCTCTATGTGGATGAACTTCTAATTACAGGAAGTTCAAAGAAAAAGATTGCCTCCTTGAAGGATGCAATGAACCATGCCTTTTCTATGACAGATTTGGGATTGTTGAGCCAATTCTTGGGTCTCGAAATTGCTCAATCCCAACATGGAATCAAGGTTCATTAGTCAAAGTATGCTTCAAATTTTCTCATCAAATTCAGCATGAAGGATTTCAAGCCAAGCAAGACTCCATTGCTTTCAGGAGTTAATCTTGAAGAAGTAGGTTCTTCTCCTATGGTAAAAAATACAGTGTATAGGAAGTTGATTGGGTTTTTGCTTTATCTTACACATACTTGACCTGAATTATATTATGCAATTATTTTGGCTTCAAGATAAATGGATTAGCCTCATGAGATCCATTGGAGAGCAGCCAAGAGGATCCTAAACTTTGTTCAGGGAACAAGGACTCATGGGATTTTCTACAAAGCAAAATATGACTTAGAGCTAGTTGGATTTACTGACAGTGATTGGGCAGGTGATAACACATATCGAAAGTATACCTAATGATATGTGTTCATTATTGTAGAAGGACCAATCAGCTGGTCAAGTAAGAAGCAGAGTTCCATAGCACTCTCATCTACAGAGGCAGAGTATAGAGGAGTTGTAAATGCAGCTACTCAATGTTTATGGTTCCAGGGGATACTTGGAGAATGTGGTTTCGAATCAGAGTTTTCAACAGTCATCTATTTTGAAAATCAAAGCACAATTTGAATATCCACTGATCCAGTTAAAAGACAAAGAACCAAGCACATTGAGATCCATATGCACTATATCAGGGAGATTGTGCATGATGGTACCATTGCTCTACTCTACTAAGCATATTCAGAACAAGTAGCAGACATCTTCATCGAAGTATTAGGTGAGAAGACCTTCAATAATCTCAAATCACTGCTGGGGATTACTGATCATGTGGTGAAGAATGATTGATGACAAGATTTCCACAATTTTGTTTTCCTGTCCATGTTTAAGGGAGGATTTTCCCACTGGGTTTCTGCCTCTTTTCTTGGTTGTATGGACATGCAGTATGTAAAAGGGTGACTAAGCCTTGTTGCTAGGCCCTATAATTTTATGATATTTACTCATAAATTTAGGCTTAAGGGGGGGTGTTATAACTATCAACCCATAGTTACCCATATTTGACATTAATTAAATCACTTTTGTCTTATTCCTAGAATCCTAGATTCCCTCTCTATGCTAGTTGACTTCTACATGTTCCTAGAAGTCAATATTTTTTAAACTGGGTCATGGAGCACTTTGGAATCATTTTGGAACCATATTTAGCATGTCTGATTTATTCTTGATTCCTTAAAGCACATATCTACTTTGTCTGAAAGTTGCCTTGCTTTACATCTGATTTAAGGCATAAAGGAAAAGCTAGTCTAGGGGAACTTGCCTTTTTTTTTTTACCACATAATCCTCCTTCCTTTTCTCCATAAAAAAGCATGAATGAGTTATCTTTCCACCACACATTAGCTTTCCCACTTTATTTATATAATTCGTGAGGATCTTCATGGATTTGGAAAGTCCTTTTCGCACTTATGGGGGATTTGACTTGTTTTAGTAAGTTTGCTTTTTGACCAATTCGAATAGAAACATAGTGCTTTTGAATCTCTCATGTAATTATATATTTGAGTAGCCTATTACATGATATGGTTGGATAATGTACACTTATTCAATACAGGATTAATTTATGCTCTGATTTCAGTCTCCTTTTGTGTGAATTTTGCATGTTTGATTAGCAATTTTGTGAGTGTAATTGATCTATATCTTGGGTTCAATTTCCACAAAAAATTGAAACTTGTGATCCATATAAATGAATTTAGCACAGATCTGAACGACGATTCTCCATTTTTCTTATATAAACATTTGATCTATAGAAGGGATGTTAGTTTATTGATAAACTTAGATCTGAACATTTAAACTTTGTGCATAATTTCTTTATGGATGTTTACGTTTAAAAACTTTAATCTCAGTATATATCATGCCTATGATTTCATTTAAGAAGTGAATTGTGATCTGAATGCATAAATTTGTGCATTCGTTTTTTTTCAAGATTGTGATTTGATTATATACCATGCCTGTGATTTCATTTAAGAAGTGAATTATGATCTGAGTGCATAAATTGTGCCTGTATTTTTGGCCAAGACTGTGATCTGAATATATATTATCACTGGAAAAATCATTTTCATACTTTTTTATCTGAACATAAGAATTTATGTCGTGTGATTCTTTTTCTGGATATGAATAGTTTGCATGTTAAATATACATGCATTCTCTTTGTATCCAATGTATTTGTTCTGAAGTAGTTATATGTAAAGTATACTTGCAATTGGGATGGAATCTAATGTATTTTTGGATTCCAATTAACTGCTTATTGGCAAAAAATTTATTCCTTATCATAAACAGGAAATGATTTGACATTTAAATAGGAAACAGTAGGGAGAGGTCATATATATATACTAGTTAAAATAAGGTCCTTATATTAGTATAGGCATAACCTACTAGATAGTTAAGAATCTATTATTTTTAATGAAATAGGTAATTATAAATAATTGTGGTGTAAGTAAATGGTAGAATAATTATATTACTTACTAATGAGATTGCACTGTGAAATTTGGGGATTAAGCAATATCAAAACTATAAAGAAACATGGTTGCTTGAGTACTACAATGTAATGGTGAAATTGAATGTTGACATGCCATTGTGTTTATGAACAAAACATAATGAGGGATTAGTCATGATTAATGTCTTTAAAAAATTTATGACGACTAAGAATTTTAAGTATCATACTCATAGATAAAGTATCACTTTATTCCAATAATATATTAACTTGAAACTTGGAGAGTTTTTGTTTATAACCTCGAACCTTAGTGGATTCCTCACCCATGTCAACGGTGGATTTAGACGGAAAAAAATACGTCAAATGAATCCTATGGTTGGGAGGAAAGTCATAGACACGCTTCTAGTCTCCCAAGCTAAAGTCATATTGAAGAAGTAGTTGTAATGGTTAGCTTTGTCATGGAATTTAATTTATCTTGTTTTTAATTTTATTATGAAGTTTGTGTGCTTGTATTTATATTTATAGGTTGATATCTAGTACTAATATGAATGTTGAGTTACAAGAATTCAAGTGGTGGCTGCAGAATCTATGTCCCAATGGTGGAAAGGCATTGGGATAACTCTTGAAAGACAGTGTAGAGTAATTCAGTTGTATATGTTCATACTTTTAATTAGATTCTTTTATCATCTAAAGCATATCTAACCTTGTTGTTTGCTTCACTTAGGAGACTCGTGTCTCATCTCTGATGGTTGTGCCTAGGAGATCAAGTACAACGTATGGTACCTTGTTATGGAGGGTGTTAATCATAATTAAAAGACAAGGTTAATGTGTAAATGTTTATCTCATTCAAAATATAGTCTTGCGACTAATGTAACAGTTATACCTTATTAAATTTTCAATAAGATATCTGCTTATGTAGATTAGCATTAAAGTGATTGTATTTTAGATTATTAATCTTAAAAGAATGGTTATGGTTAAGTAAACAATGATTCTAAATATATTTGGTCTAGTTAAGTGTATATAGAATAATATTTTTTATACTACGCACCTAGAGAATATATTCAGGTATTTGAGGTATGTTACATGTGGTATTAGGGCTCAAGTTGCAACACATGGGCCTTTATGGGGGGAACGCAAATCGGAAGGTACAAATTGGATAAATTAATGATTGGGTGGTTACAGATAACATAAAGCAATAAGTTAAATACCAAGGAAGACTTTCTTTCTCATATTACGAGTCATTTTTATTCAAGGGATGAACTATAAGTATATATCTAATCCTTGTTGACCCACTAATGTGACAGTTAAAATGTATATTAAAGTAAGTTCCACTAGAAAATAAAATAATTATTTATTTTAAATGTGGTTCATAAGTTACTGTGTTTCGTTTCCCAGTTGGTGAAGATTACAGAATTTCCACTTAGACCTTACTGGTGAACCCAATTTAGTTTCCCTCCAACTAGAATGTTGGCATCGTCATTCATCACTTACCACTGGATATATTCTTGGGGGCTAGGGAACCTGAGCTTTCACTATATCTCTTTGTCTTATATGTAAGGGCTTACAGATATTGATTTTCAGGAACTGATCCAAGCCCAAGCACATATAACTCTATAATCTTTCTCCTTGTCATGATGAATGCATGGTAATATTTGAAATTCATATAGAGGGAGATGCAATGATGAAGACGAACTAACCTTGCAGTTTTTTTGTTATAGGAAATAAATGAAGGGTGTAAATTTCCTTCGAGAAACCTATGGATGGATGAGGATTATGCTAAAACTAGAGTGACCAGTTGGTCATCTAAAACGAGATAAGTACCATTTTTTGGTTTTGAGTATAATACGATTCCTATAAAAATAAATTTAGTTAGCGTTACCAAGAAAGGGGATTAGAATATTGTTAAATGCATAGTGCATAGATTCTCGACAATATAGTATCGTGGACTATTAAATAATATGTTATCGTTTAGGAGGTCGAAAGGAATAATTCAGATGTACAAGGAAAAACTGCTACGAAGAAAGATCTAGACGTCATACCCATGACAAACTTGGTAAAAATATTAAGAAAAGAGGACAATCATCATTCTTTAGTCATATGACCTATCTCTTGTATCTCAAGTATCCATGACAATTTGGAGGTGTTAGATCAAAAGGAAATTTTGTATAATTAGAAAAAAAAACTACATTTTCTCATGATGCATGTTTATACATTAGTAGGAAAAAGCATTGTGCTAATGATGTATATTTACTAGAGACATTAAACATTGATTAATAGGAATCATGGTTACAAATTTTAGTATCCTTAATGTTTTATGAAGTGTCTCCTTAACCTTTAATACTAAGTGATAACACTTCCATTTTCACATATGATTATAGATAAAAAGTGTTGATTGAAAAACAAAGTAAATGATATTGTTAGAAGCACTCACTGTATGTTATAAACAAGCATAAAAAATCCAAGTCAATAAACATATGACTACTTAATATTGTAGTCTGAAGGAAATATTGACCCATTTGGGTGTATGTCACTGGTAATGGATTAATGGTTTTGTAAATGCAAGTGACTAAATAGAAAATATTTGGAATTGATTATTAGATTTAAAAACCACTTATGGGTAAGTGGTGAGTTTAGTTGTATTAACTTCGTATGGGTATATGATTATATGGAAAATTAAGAGGAATACTTCTACGATTAAAATTTTCACCTTATGACTGTATTATGACATGTTGCATTAATAAAAATCTCTTGATACTATTAGTATTTATGTGACCTTATGAAAAATGAGATCATTGGAACTGTTCATTGTTGTTAGTTGAGTTTCAACCATGGAATCTCATTTGGAAAGTTGAGTGACGATGATAGAGGTATGTACTTTTACGATTGTGCATAAAATGAATATCATTCATGCTAAAATACACAATATTATATCACCTACTATGCAAGGAATGGGGTGATTCAAATCATTATATTTCACTTATGAATTTTTAGTTAGGAAAAGAAATCAATTGTCTATGCCTATTGAATAAATATAACATAGAAATTTGATTGAAATCGTTAATAAGTGGGAACCATTACATGAAATTTGATTGTTATACAATTTGATATTGCGACTAACTATTCATGGAGAAGTGCAGTCATCAGGGACTTGGTTATGGAAATAATATAGAGAGTCATGATGCGAACCAAAGTTTCATGACTACAAAGAACCAAATGGCATGAGAGACATTTGGCACATGTGAAACTAAAAAGAAGAATGTACTGGAGGTACATGTTTATATATATGTACAGGAGGTACATCTTTCCCCTCGGCCAACTAAGCACCAGTATGGAACCATGGGGACGTCCAGGTGTAAGACATTTGGTTAAACTTATTTACTGCACAAATTTATGATGTAAGAGACTATCACAAGATTAGGGGCCCCATGAAGACCCTCCAGGTATCATGGTGTTGGGAAAGGAAGTGCTTGAGCTTGCTGAAGCACCTTGAATAGAATGGATAGGAGATATGCCCGAGAAGGGGTATCATCCTCATCTTGGGTAGTTTGGATTATTACTCGAAGTACTGTTGGCACTGTGTTTGTTTGCATGGAGGGCATCCAAGAGGAACCAGAAGGAATTTAATAATACTTGTAAAAATTATATGTGCTTTCGTTCCTATGAGGTAATGTGCTTATCTATCGATAAATAGAGTAAAGAGGAATACTTGAACCATTGTAAATCCTTAAATTAAATAGCAGTGGATTATTGATTTATACCTTTACTATTGGTATTGATCATAGTAGACATACAATGGTATGTTTCATATTTCGGGTTGGTGGCCTACAAACACTTGACGTAATCCCATTAATCTAAATGATTAAAGTATGTATCGCAAGTCAATCTAAGAAGATTTCCGCGGGAAGAATTTCCATAAAAGTGACACTCTAAAAGAGGTCGAGTAAAACATGTTTTTACTTATGCAATATTTTGTTGACATTAGAAGTATGTATGAATATGATGATATCCTAGGTATACTTTGTGATGTCTTACAAAGAACAGGTTAGAGGAGAACAAAGCTAATATACATTGCAAGAGATGTAGAAACAAGCAATGAAAACCTAAAGAGAAACAAACACAAAGTTTGACAAACATGTAACAGCAAAGACGGTGTTAATTCTAAGGAGGAAAGGATGTAACATCCCCTTAGAATGGGACCAAAAAATGCGAAGTGTAAGTAAAAGGCACTGTAAGTACTAATCCTGGCTTTATCGAATTATAAATGAAATTGGTAATGTTAGGCAGTTGAAAATTTTGCACGACTAAAACGATGTTTGGGGACGAATCCACTAGGGGAAAAGGTAAACAATGAGGGAAACCTTGGAGTTATAGTAAAGATAAATTGGTATGATATTGGTGTTGATGAGGAAACCAGTTACAATCCTCACCTTCGACCTTAAGTCACTTAATACATGCTATTCAATTTCTTACATGCTCAATTTTTTATCTACCTTTATAATTAAGATAATTCCTTTTATTGAGAACGTATGAGCCTAGGGCTCGAGCATGAAGAAATTATCGCACAAAACATACCTTGAGAACCTAAGGGTAACTACAATAAGTAAAACTTGTTTATACAAAGAAATCATAAAGGATTTAATCAAAGCAGTGAAAGCTAGAAGAAAAATATTATTACATATATACATAGAACCTCATATATATATGTATATTGAAGTAAAAGAACCTAGAAATATATTGGCTAAAACATTGTTACATATGTTTGGTATATATATATAGAACATTATATATATAGTACTTGAAGAAAATGGATACATAAACATTATTATATGTTTAGTACACAGACACACACACATATATATCATAGTAAGTATATATATATATATATATATTGGTGATAATATTGATTACTTGTATTCATGTATTCATAAGGGAAACGTTAACATATAAGCGTTAATGAATTGGATTGTGTGATCTCTGTTTAAGGATAATCGTGGGAGTAGTCACCCCAATTTAAATGAAAGAGAAAACGTGGAATTAATTTTGACACTTGTCGTGTTGAGAAGAAGATGGATATTCTTATAAAAACCACGATTTCATAATAGAGTGTGCAGGGGGGGACTTAGGGAAAGAAGATTCTAATTGGAGTTTACTTCTTTGTTTAGAAGGCGGTTGCTAGTGAGGATGGTGTGAGCTCGTTGTAGCTATTTCACATAGTAGTCGAAGTGCATACAATCAGATCGGAATATGAATCTGGTAATGAATATACTATTCATTTTTTTTCTTTTATGGATGAGTTATGATATAGAACTGGAAACGCAACCATTTAACTACTATTGATTTTTTTGGTAATGTTCAGCAAACACTACTACTTATTATCAAAAAATAATTTTATTCTTGAATTGTATGGCTGTGATTCTTTGAACTGAAGACCCAATAAGAAAAATCGTTGTATTCTTGAATTGTATGCATGCGGTTCTCTAAATTGGAGACCCAATATCTGGGTTATGTCATTCTTGTTTAAGGTTAAACTTTGAATGTGATTTTCATTTAGATTTAGGAATGATTTAAATTGGTGCCTGTTTTTTTATTAATAAAAAAATGAGGAATCCAAATCTGAGTTTGGAATGTGATTTGGAATGGTATCCGGGGTTTAACCTCAATCGATTTT
Organism: Pseudotsuga menziesii; assembly: GCA_001517045.1. Classification (NCBI taxonomy): domain Eukaryota; kingdom Viridiplantae; phylum Streptophyta; class Pinopsida; order Pinales; family Pinaceae; genus Pseudotsuga; species Pseudotsuga menziesii. Next base: position 682,739 of record LPNX011190709.1, on the reverse strand, counting down.
GTGAGTACACTTTTGCTTTTGAAATGTATATTGTAGAGCTAAATACAAAGCCTATGATTCTTCCTTTGTGGTATTGTGGATCTGTTCTCAATGCCTGCGATTTTTCCTTTGTGGTATTGTGGATATGTTCTCAACGCGTGCGATTTTTCCTTTGTGGTATTATGGATCTATTCTCAATGACTGTGATTTTTCCTTTGTGGTATTGTATATGTGAATTCAATCCTACGATTCTTGGATATGAAATCAAGTTTTATATTTTACATCTCATTGAATGCCTGTAATTTCTGGATAGTATACATCTCATTTGATGCCTGTGATTTCTGGATACATCTAAAAACGTTGGCTCTATGGTGTAAAAACTTAGATCTAAAAACGTTGGCTCTTTGGTGTAAAAACTTAGATCTAAAAAAATTGAAGCATACAATCCGTAGAAATGAAGTTAGCACAGATCTGAACGACAACTCTCCATTTTTCTTATATAAACATTTAATCTGTAGAAGTGATGTTAGTTTGTTGATAAACTTAGATATGAACATCTAAACTTTGTGCATAATTTCTTTATGGATGTCTGTGTTTAAAAAAATTAATTTGATTATATATCATGCCTGCGATTTCATTTAAGAAGTGAATTGTGATCTGAATGCATAAATGTGTGCCTGCATTTTTTTCCAAGACTGTGATCTGAATATATATCATGCCTGCGATTTAATTTAAGAAGTGAATTGTGATCTGAATGCATAGATTGTGCCTGTTTTTTGGACAAGACTGTGATCTGAATATATATTATGCCTGCAAAATTCCTTTTCATACTTTTGGATTTGAACATAATAATATATGTCGTACGATTATTTTTTGGATCTAAATAGTTTTCATGTTAAATACCTATGTTCTCTTTGTATCCAATGTATTTGTTCTGAAGTATATATATGTACAATGTACCTGCAATTGGGATGGAATCTAATGTCTTTGTAGGTTTCAATTAAGTCCTTATTGGAAAAAAAATTATGCCTTATCATAAACAAGAAAGGATTTGATATTTAAATAGGAAATAGTAGAGAGAGGACATATATATATATATATATATATATATATCCTAGTTAAATGAAGGTCATTATATTAGTATATGCATAGCCTACTAGATAGTTAAAAATCTATTATTTTGAATAAAATAGGTACTTATAAATCATTGTGGTGTAAGTAGATGGCAGGATAATTATAATGCTTACTAATGAGATTGCACTATGGAATTTGGGGATTAAGCAATATCAGAACTATAAAGAAACATGGTTTCTTGAGTACTATGATGTAATGGTGAAATTGAATGTTGAGATGCCATTGTTTTTATGAACAAAAAATAATGAGGGATTAGTCATTATTACTTTCTTTAAAAATGTTATGACGACTAATAATTTTAAGTCACATACTAATAGACAAATTATCCCTTCATTACAATAATATCTTAACTTGAAACTTGGAGTGTTTTTTTTATAACCTCGAACCCTAGTGGATTCGTCTCCTAACTCAATGGTGGCTTTAGAAGGAAAAACATACATCAAATGAAGCCTATGGTTGAGAGGAAAGTCGTACACATGCTTTGAGTCTCCCAAGCTAAAGTCAGATTAAATACGTATCTGTAATGGTTAGCTTTGTCATGGATTTTAACTTATCTTGTTTTTAAGTTTATTATGAATCTTGTGTGTTTATATTTATAGGTTGATATCTAGTACTAATATGCATGTTGAGTTACATGAATTCAAGTGGTGGTTGCAGAAGATGTGTCCCATTGGTGGAAAGGTATTGGGATAACTCTCGAAAGACGGTGTAGAGTAAATCAATTGTATATGTGCATACTTTTAATTAGATTCTTTTATCATCTAAAGCATATCTAACCTTGATGTTTTCTTCACTCAAGAGACTCATATCTCATCTCTGATGGTTGCGCCAAGGAGATCAAGTACAAAGTATGGTACCTTGTTGTAGAGGATGTTAACCACAATTAAAAGACAAGATTAATGTGTAAATCATTATCTGATTCAAATATAGTCTTGCAACTAATGTAACGGTCGTACCTTACTAAATTTTCAATAAGATGTGCTTATGTAGGTTAGCATTAAAGTGGTTGAATTTTAGATTCTTAATCTTAAAACAATGGTTATGGTTAAGTAAACAATGATTCAAAATTTATTTCGTGTAATTAAATGTATATCAAAGAAGAAATTTTATACTTCCCACCTCGAGAATCTATTCAAGTATTTGGGGTATGTTACACTAGACACTAAATAAAATTGATAATGATCATTATGAATAATTTAATAAAAATAAAATAAAATATTTTAATTTATAATATTATTTAATGATTGAATAATTAATTTTCTTGAATCTCTTTAAACTTATAAATATAAAATATAAACGAAAGTATGTGTTTTGATAATGTTTATGTATGATTGATGATGACAATTAAACACCACAAAAACTAGCTAGGACTATCCAAACTATAGTTAACTAAAAACAAACTATTATATGATATAAAATTACTCAACATAAAAATTATGTGGTCTACTACAAAATGTAGTCTACTCCAACTGAGTTCAAAAGTATAAATGACTATCATCACAAAAATTGTATCTACTACGAAATGAACTCTACTCTAACTCAGTTCAGAAGTATAACATACTATCATCACAAAAATTGTGTCAACTACAAAATGAACTCTACTCTAAATGAGTTCAAAAATATAACTTACTATCATCATAAAAATTGTGCATACTATTAAATGAACTCCAACTGAGTTCAGAAATATAACATATTATCATCATAAAAATTATGCGTACTACAAAATGAACTCTACTCCAACTAAGTTCAATAGTATACCATACTATCATCAACCAATAAACCGGTGTTACGGAAAAATGAACTCTACTTCAACAGAGTTTTGTTATACTATACTATCATCAACCAATATATCAGTGTTACACAATAATATTAAAGTAAAATATTGCTTTATAAGGGTGTGGAAAGCCTTAATTTCATATGATAAGCTCCGATGGGACCACCCTAGGTAGTGTTGCCACCTAAGGTGTACTTAGTGTTTTTTTATCAAGTGATCTTGGTGAACTGGACAAGGATAACTTTTTCAAACTTCAGAAGACCTTCAGTCTTGCTTATGGGAAGCTTTGTTGTACTATATCACATGTTCATACCCCATGGGGGAATTGTAATAAATGTTCTAGCATGATAGTGTCTGTAAAAGACTCAGTCTCTTAGACTTTATTTGTCAATCCGATCAGCCCAGGGTGTTTTTTTCCTTGGTTATTATTGGTTGTTGAATAAACAACTAATTAATTCTAAATTTTTCACTCCATACCTCCAAAGTTGGGGTGGTCGGCTTGGCATTTAGGTCTTTTGAGGTTATTAGAGTCTATGTGTCAATATATAAACATGCTAGGCATCATGGTTGAGTCATATGAACATGTCTAAGTCCCCCTAGGTTTTTTCTTTTTTTTTTTATTTTTTTTTTTTCAATGTTTTTTATTAAAATTTAATTTTTCCAAAACTTAGGCTATTTTTTAATAGTTTAATTGGAACTTTTGGTTTTGTAATAAAAGTGGGCCAAATAATCAGTTTCATTCATGTAGGTGCTCATTTTCAAGCTAAGAGCACCATGTAAACCCATCGACCCATGTTTTTCAGGTTTTGAGTGATTTTCCATCACTCAGGTCAGAAAACCCCAAAAATCAATTATTGATTATTTTAATTAATAAATTGATGAATAATGGAGCAAATCCAAAATCCTAGATCAGTGGATTCTCAGTCGATTTGATTGAAATCAATCATATCTGAACCAGATTGACTAGATCTGACAAATCCTTCACTGAAGGAGGTGATATGGACAAATCTAGAGTTGATCTTCAACATCCTTTATGGGGAATTATGCCCTTTCTCTCTCCTCCACATGTGTTGGCTCTCCTGGAAACTCTGTGGATTGATGTGTCAGTCTGTGGGTTGATGTGTTAGCTCAATCAGCCCCCCGATTGACAAGTAGGCTCAGTTCGGATTCAGATCAGCCTTGATGGACTCTCCTTCAGCTACAGTGGTCTATCTCCTTGGGATTTGCACCCCCTCTGGGCTGGGGTTTCAATTTTGTGTATAAATAAAGCTCAGCCTTACCTCTTCCAAGATAGTTAGAACTGCGATTGAGGTGTTGTTGCTCTTGTACTGTGTTATTGTTTATTATTCTAGAATAAAGAAGCTTTGGAGGCAAGATCTATGGTGTAATTCTATTCATGTGTGGATGGTGATTGTCAAATGCTTATGAGGTATAATCTGTGTTATTTATCATTGCTTTTGCTGGTTAATTGTTGGCCTTGAAGGAGAGAGCTCCCTCCTATTAGGGTAAGAGTTTATTCTAGTTTGATTTATGCTCTTACTGCTACTTGTTTCAGATCTATTGGAGTTGTATGTATTTTAAGTTTAATTGCATGCTTTCCAATTATCTCTTCCAGCAACACCTATGTTTTAACCATCTGTTTGTGCAAGGATTTCTAAGTTACAGGTGATCTCGCTTGTAGAAGAGGTTGAGCTGGTTTGCATCTTCCTCATCTTCAATATCTTATAAAAGACATAGTCCCTTGGTGTTCCACCAAATAAGACTCCAAATCCCAACATTCCCAGGCTTCCAGCACTCTTTCTCTCTCTTTCTTCTTCAAAAAAAATCAATTTTCTTACCTGGTTATTGTGTTCCAAATCTTTGTTATCATTTGGATCTGTTACATCAAAGCAAAATCTACATATATGTGCTATTTCAAAGCTCATAGTCTATATCTCAATTCTGAAAAGTATCATTAAGCATTCTAGATCTAGCATAAGGAAATCATCCGTTTTGCATGGCAATTTAAAGAAAATCAGTAGGTTGCATGCTATAGATTTCCTTTTATGTTTTAAAAAGATTAAATTCAAAAATCAGTGCATATTTCATTGGCTACACAAACAGCAATCCAAGATCCCAAGGAAAGCTTTCTTTCCCTAGTTCTCTTTTCACCTATTTAGCTAGTTTTAACTTAATCTTTTTTGAGTTAAGGTAAGCTGATCCAAAGGTACTATTAAAGTGATTTTGGGCATATGTTATTCTAACATGCTTGCTGGTTTTTATCAGGTGTAACACAAAATAAAAGAATCTGTTGTTCGAAAGTGGCCTCGGGAGCGTTCAAATTCCCCCAGGGGTCTCCCCTTTCACTAAAATTTAAAAATTTTGCAGAGTTGTAAGATCTTGGTTTCATCTTGTAAAAGGACCAAGAGGTTTCTGATATTTCAGCTTCCTGATGTTGTAACAAATAATAATAATAATAATAAATCTTTTTTGAGTAGGCTCTTTCGAGCCCGCTCCCCATCCCCCCAGGGGGGATCTGCGTCCGTTTCACTTTTGTGATTTTTTCCTTTTTTTTTGCTCTAGTGTAGTACTGACATGCAGGATTGTATACTTTGATATAATTTTGCATTATTCCATATTTTAATTTCAGAATTAATCATACTACTTACCCCACGACTTCCCGATTGACCCGCAAGGGGAAAGAGATGCATGGTAGGACTAATTAGAAAACCAGTGTTGTGTATCTTCGATTCCTTTTTCATCAATTGTTTCATTAGCCATAATAAAATTAACCCCTCTTTGATTCCCTGATTGAGATCCACTTGGATCGAAAGAGGTCCCTGGAAGGTTTTATTTTTAACAAGAACACCTATCTTAAAATTTACTAAAAATAATGAAGACTCCAGTGTGTATGCTCTGTACTTGGATGCGGTTCATCTGATCAGTCAAGCTACATCAAAAGCACTTGAGTGACTAGAATAATTAGGATTCAGTCTCCCCAAATTGACAAACCATCAGGCGAAAATCCAACGCCTTGAACAAACTGTAAGCAATGGAAAAATACCCAAAGGAGTGGGAACAATTGGAAAATGACCTTGAGGTGCCGATCTCTGTCACACCTTGATGGGTGCATTATGAACAATATTCTCCAAGACTCCGTTCCATCCTACATACACCTTGCGGGTAGCCGTGAAAGTTCACTTTTGGACATACTCCAAGTACCCCTTGAGAATATCTGGAGTCCCCTTTTCACCTAATTTAATTCATTCACATTCCACATTAATTTAAAATCTACCAAGAGACATTTGCAAAACATTATTTCAAGCACATGCAAGCACATTATTTTCTCTGTTGACTCCATTTAAGGCACTGGTGATTTATTTCTTTTGATTATATATATATTGAGTGTCATTTCTGTGCTTATATGCTTTAAATCTTGCATCTTGTTATCTTTTGTTTCCACTGGTTAATTTCAAATATCCTAAACAACTTAATCAACATAACACCATCACACTAAGTAATTATCCTTAGTAACTTAATAGGGTCTACCCCCCTTGGCTTCGTTAGGAGTTGAGCCTAAACGGAGGAGTCAAGAACAAGGTGACAGCCTTGACTCGAGACTTGCCCCCAGGGACACACCAAGTGGCTTGAATATTTCTGCCACATAACCCAAGTGTGTGAAAGGCGGCAATAGGTAGTACCAAGGGAAGTCAAAGGGCTTGAAGAGGTTATCTCAGTCCACTCTTTGGTATCCAAATTCAGCTTCATCACGAATCTCGCACCCTCAATGATCCTCACCCTTCTATTTTCGTCATACGCTGCCATGATATCTAATGTTGGATATGTTAATCTTAATCCATGTGTAGTGAAATTCTTCCATGGCCCTTCGCTAGGATTTCCCTGCCATAATCCCAATAAAGCGCCATACCCTAGAAACTTGTCGATAAGGATAGCTAACAGAAATATTTGGCTCTTGTAATCCATGATTCCAATGATCTGCAACCGATCCACTCCCATTTAAAGGAACCACTCACAGAAGGGAAATCCTCTTATTTGATTAACTATGAACAAACCTACGTTTGTGTTGTAACTAGAAACCATATATGGAGAATGATACGGTGAGGTGACATAGATGGTGTGGCCATCTACAGTGAAAAATATTGGTGACTTAAAAAATATGTGATCCATGTCAAGACACAATTCTGTGCTCTAGGTATCTGTGGCAGAGATGTAAATAACAAGATGTATCTTTCTTGTTCTTAGCTCTCCCCACACCATCACTTCAAATATTCTTTTATGATCTGTGGGGTCAACAACTATTTGTAGCGACAGATGTATGTGTGGAGTGGGATTATTAGTTCTGCAATACCATTCCTTTTTTCATACATTTATCAAAACGAAGCCGCGAGGTTATTTTCATATCAGGCAGTAGTCATGTTTTTCCTGTTAATGGATTAGCCACGTCCAGTTTTCCTTCTTCGGTCACAAAAAGAATAAGGTCATTTACATCTCCCTGGAGAATCCATCCTTGAGGCTAGCACTTTGTAGGCATAGAGAACCACTCTTTGGAGTTGATGTTAAGGAAGAAAAATTCGTCAAAATTGTTGGGAGACGACATGCAACGAGCAATCCATGTAGATTCGTCGTTTCTCTTGTTGTACAACTCTTGAAAGTTGTTGCAGGACCAAAGCATCCAACATCAAGAGATGCACATTCTTGAAGCTATCAAGAGGTGGATGATTGATAGTTGAGACAAAATTTTGTGAATAATGGTCATGGGGAGGCGATCGAACGATAATTACATTGATCCATCATCACGCAGTTGTTTCTTGACAACGTCTAGAGGCGGGCTTGGATCGTTTTGAATCTTTCAGGTGCGTAATCTCTCGTCATTACTCAATTATTGGATTGCCCCTTCTCTGCCCAATTCCTTGCTTTCTTTGGTCTCATCATTATAAATCTCAATCCTAGTTCTCATCATTAAGACGATGTAGCAACAAGACTATGTGGTAAGAAAATATAGAAGAGACTAGTACAAGGTAAGCCATTATACTAGTCCTTCAAGTCCTTGAATTGCATTTATTAAGTGAAAATATAATAAATGCACTTAATAAATGTAGTTGAAGGACTTGAAGGACTGGTACAAGGTAAGCCATTATGGATCTATAGTAACTTGGTAATCATTATTTTATACGCTTGAATGATGAAAAATTTGTTTGAATATAATCCTTGTGAGAACATAACAAATTCTTAAAGGGGGCTAGCTCAATGGTAGAGAAACTACCTAATTATATGCAGGAGGTTGGCGGTTTGACTCCTTCGTTCCCTATCATAAATTTGTGACCAAGAAAATGACTAAATTCACATATATACAATTATTAGTAGCTAATTTGTAGTATATTATAGTGAGACTAATGTTTAGTCGTATTTAGCTTAGTCATTAATATGTTATCATCTAGTAGTTTATTTAGTCGTATATTTGGTCATTAATTGTGGAAATCAATGACTAATAAGTCAACCAATTAATGACTAAGTTAAATACGACTAAGTTATTCAAGCTATAAGATAGTGGAAATTAGCTACTACTAGTCACCTACTCAAAAATAGGCATTTATATACTAATTTTAGTCATTTTTTTAGTCATTAATTCCTCATTTTGTACTAGTGGGAATGGGATGGTGTCTTATATCACATTGGCGATGAGTAAAGGGAAAGTAAATCAAGAGGAATTGAATAGTTTTTGGAACTAAGAAAAAATTTAGAGATATATGTGTGGGAATATAATAAATCCACTTCATAACTTAGGATAAAATATTTAATCAATTTTGATTAATTTCCTACCCACTAGCCTAGATAGTTGGCATCCACTTGCACTACAAAGTCAACATTTTCCATCTATACCCAGGAATGATTTAATTCTAATTATGGGTTGATATTTACCACTTTATTGACTCCTAGAATTAGTAATTGTTCTTTCATGTAGATTATGTGTTATTATTCTTTTATCCATCTTTTCTGTAGATAAGGTAAAGCTAGTCAACTAGGAAACTCATATCTTTTGTTTCCAACCCATCCTCCATGATTTTCTCCACATTTTTTCCATCACTCTTGACAACTCACTCATGCTTTTGATAATCCATGAGTTTCTTGACTGATTTGGGAAGTGCTTTATCCACCTATGGGGGTCTATCATATTTAGTAAGCCTATCTTTCTGAGCTTGATGAGTTTTTTCCAATACAACTTGATTTTACCTATGAGGGATGCACTATTTATGTACACTAGTATTCATCATTTTTCAATGGAATGATACACTCCAATGTTCATCTCTTCATTCATGTGATTCAGTCTCTTTTCTTCTCTCTATTTTTCCTATGTATGCTTGTGAGAATTATCTTAGTAGCAAGATCTATTTCCAATGTTGATTCTTAGAATATTTACTCATATCACTGGAGTTTACATTTCTACATGGTAATCAAGCATTCTAACATGGTTAGAGAACGATTTTTCTCAAGTTCTACAAATTTGAGGAGTGCATCCAGTATCATATCCCTCTCTGAAGAAGAACTTGTTTAGCTTACAAGATTATTTTTCTCCTAGTTTTATTTTTTGAAGGTTGCAGAGAGTTGTTTCTTGAGCACATCAACCTAGAAATATGGATCCCTCTTCAGCTATGATCCTAACTCCCTTAAAATATCATGAATGCAAAGCTAAAATTGGCATTTTATTGCACATTAAGGGACTATACAGAGTTACTCTATCTTTGGAGAATGAGCCCAATGATGCAATTGAGAAACCCAAGTGGCATAATAGGTTGGATGAAGCCTATGAATTGATTTTCCTCTCTATTTCTCTTTATATACTCTTTCATTTATATGGTATGACCACTCCAAACCAAGTATGGACCAAACTTGATTCTCTCTTTGAAGTTCAAGATGAGTTAAGAGTGCATCCATTGGAGATTGAGTTATTCTCAATGATTCCAAGCAGTTTTGATTCTATTGAGTTTTTCTTCACCAAATTCAAGTCACTTGTTCTAATTCTCAAACATTTTAGGATTGAGATGAAATATGATCAATTAATCCTTTCCATTCTTTCTAAATTGGGTCTTGAATACTTAGTTTTTGTTTCTACTTTTCATGCTACTCAGCTTGTTGTTTCTAATTGGAAAATTCCTTCTTTGTGTACTTTCTTTGATTCAATAACAGAGGAGCAAGAAAAATTGATACAAATGGGTGCTCTTAAATCTTCCAATATCAAGGATAATTCTCTCATGGTTCAAGTAATAGAGAATACCAAATCCAAAGAAAAGAAAATTGTGAAAGAAAAGAAGCCAAAGTCATAAATTGAAGATGAAAATTCAAAGCCTACTGATGAAGATTCAGTGAAGAAGGCTAAGAAGAAAGGGAGCACATCCAAGTGTTCTTATTGAAGAAAGGGATTTCATTCAGAGAAGAAATGTTTCTAGAAGAATATGGAAATCATATCTCAACTTCTTGAGAAGCACAACATCGAAGTTCCAAAGGAGCTAGTGAAGCGTGTTGATTCTTCAGAACATTGTCTTAGTGCGCAGTTCCAAGGTGATATAAACTATTCCTTGAGTTCCATAGTAAAATAATTTCCTCATGCCTCTAATATATATTTAGATTTTGATATATAATAATCATAAATATCATATACTTTCTTTGATAATCCTCCTATCGGTCTCCTAGATTCATCTCACAATAATTGTGAATTTTCACTAGATCATGACTTGTCTTTAAGCAACTCTTTCTCACTCCATAATATTTATGATTTAGAATCATGTCTGCATGATGATATACATGTCATTGCATCATTCATACCACCATATATAACATCTACCATACCTCTTAATAATCCTAAGACTATACAAATCCCAAGTTCACTAGTTAATTCCTCATTGGTCTCTTATGCAATGTTACTTATATTGCATGGCTTGAAGTATTTCCTACTATTTTAGTGATTGGTTATCCATGACCTTAGTCATATTTGGACTGATATTACACATGTTTGGATCTATTCTAAACACTTATGGTTCATATCTCAAGTCCATTCATCATTCATATTTTTACACCTATCAATTTTCCCTGGTTACTCATAGTTATCCTAGTCTAGCCCTATATCCTGATGGAATCACTAAATATTTTTTATTTTTTATTTCATATGCTAATTTTTCTGATATATCAGATTTTTAACATCCTCATATGATATATGGGAAGTTTCTACATCATATTGAAAGAATGACATGTGATTCACATCACAATTTTGCAGTTATTCAGGGAATTGAGTGTGTAGCAAATTGTCTTAGTTTTTGTACTCTTTGGGAAGGAGTATGAATAGATCTCTTTTCCATTTCAATTTTTGTTTCATATCAGAGTTTATTAGCAGAAAGGAGCATTCAGATAATTCTCCTACTTCATCAATTGATGAGATACCAGTAGTCTCTCCACTTCTTTCTTACAGATTCTACACTCTAGCGCATGATCATAGAGTCTACAAGCCTCTTCATCAATTATTTCACCAGAACTAGTTCATTTAGCTCATTCAAGTGAAGATAAATATATGTTGAACACATATTGTTCAAATTTTGTGCCTTCTCCTTTCTTTATGGAGGATTTTTCCCATGTGGTTTTGCCTCTTTCCTCACTTTTCTGGACATGACTAATTGTAAAGGGTGACCATGGCCTTGTTTTTGGGACCTATATACACCTATATTTTTTACATACCATCATAAATTTATACTTAAAGGGGGTGTGGGAATATAATAAACCCACTTCATAACTTAGAATAAAATATTTAATCAATTTTAATTGATTTCCTACCCACAATCCTATATAGTTGGAATCCACTTATACTACAAAGTCAACACTTGTCATCTATACCAACGGAATGCTCTAGTTCTGATTTTGGGTTGATCTTGACCACTTTATTGACTCCTAGAGTTAGTAACCAATCTTTCCTGTAGATTCTACCTTAATATGCTTTTATCTAGCTTTTATGTGCATAAGGTAAAGCTAGTCAACTAGGAAACTAGTACCTTTTGTTTCCAACCCATCCTCCATAATTTTCTCTCGATTTTCCAGTATTAACATGTTTTTCCATCACTCTTTACAACTAACTCATGATTTTGATAATTCATGAGGTCCTTGATTGCTTTTGGAATTTCTTTAGCCAGATATGGGGGATTATCATATTTACCAAGTATATCTTTCTGATCTTGATGAGTTTTCTCCAATACAACAATATTTTACCTATGAGGAATGTACTATTTATGTATACTATTATTCATAATTATTCAATGGAAGGATACACTCCAATATTCATCTCTTCATTCATGTGATTTAGTCTATTTTCTTCTCTCTATTTTTCCTGTATATGCTTGAGAGAATTATCTTAGTAGAAAGCACAGGGGCTTCACTTGTTGACCAATATCCTATCACGTTAGTTCATATTGTGGGTTTTAAAATTATAAAAAATCAAACCAATATATTGCAGGTATTGAGGGGATGAGGGGTTTAAGGTGGGGGTGGGTAGGGTGGTTTATAAGGATTGAGGTATAAAAAGGGGTGGGGAGGAGGTTTTAAGTATTGGGAGGGGGTTTCAACAAAAAGAGTTTGGGTCAATATCTATCGAAATAAAGGGTATTCTTTAATATCCCATGATCGCACATGCTATGTAAGAGGTTCACTAAGTGAATTCCCCATGGTAGAAAGATCTATTTCTAGTGTTGCTTCTTAGCATATTTACACATATCATTAGAGCTTCCATTTCTACATGATAACCGACCATTCCAACACTATGAGCCAATTCAACATGGAGACTTGACGTAGAGGATTACAAAGAGTAGGAGGAGAAAGAAAGAGGGAGTGATAGTGATGTTTCCTACTACATTCCCCATTTCTTACTCCATTTCCAATATCATCACTGAGCAATGAGAATTCTATAGAGGGACATTTACACCATTAGAAGAAACCTTGGGCAATGGAAAGAAAAAGAAAAACAAGAGTGGGTGATGGAACAAGGATAAAACATCTACAAGGTATCCCTTATCCAAAATGATGTGGAATCCCAATCGGACAAAAATGGAGAGATGGAGTACAAAATTTCTATGTTGGAAACACATGTCCCTTAGTTGCAAATTCAACTCAATGAAAAGGAGGTGAGGGAATGATACACATCGCATCTAGAAGCACACTATCATAATTCATAGGTCTCCTAGTCCCAAACCTGAATGGCCCCATGTTTTTTATTTTACTTTTTAATTATTTTGGTGTTTACTTTTAAAACAATTTTTTAAAATATATATATTTTGAAGAATTATTATTAGGACTGCTATAATTTTGTTAGATATAAATATAATAGAAATAGGCTTAGAGTCGTAGGAGGAATACTATGGTATATGGACTAACTACCATTTTTTAAAATTGAACTCTATAATGGGTGAAAACCCTGATTTTGTCTTAAATATAAATCCCACTCATTCCTAGAAAAACAAATTGTATCACACATACAACATGCATAAAAAAGCATAAAACAAAATCATTGCACATTCAACTACAAGAAATTGATTTTCTTTAACAAACAAGATCCAAGCAACTAGTTGTGTAAAAGGGATTTTCCACCCAACTTTAGGTATCAATAGCATATACCACCCCAAAGCTAGGCTATGAGGGAACCAAGGTGAAGGAAACAACTACAGGTTTCTCTCTCTCATCCAACAACCCATTTACTCTCAAGGCTTAGCCAAAATTCCAAGCTATTACCATCTATGGGGATCTCACTTAGTTATCCCATCCATGGAACTCTTATCTACTACCCCACACAACACAAGGAAAGGATTTTCCCTTCACTAATCCATAGTTCCCTCAAGAAATCCAACCCTTACAATGCTTACTAGAATGTGAAGAAAGACTCTAACATGTACATTGATGGAGAATCTCTATAGAATTAATGCATGGATTCTAAAGCATTTAGGAGATAAAAAACTCAATGGGTAAAGGTTCCTATCTTTTCGTGATTTTTCCCAACCTCTATGCTCACCTATCACCATCTCTTATCTCTCAAATATGTAATTTTCCTTCACAATTTTGAATTTATGGTTAATGCACAATCTGGTAATGGTAATGGAAATAAAATGAGTAGCAAAGGAAAAACTCTACCTTTTCTAAAATCTAATGTAAAAATATGCTTGAGAAAAATGGATGAAATATTCTTAAGAAGAAAGATGAAAGGATGGGGACAATCTCTCATATGCCCCATTTCCTCTTCCCCTCTAATGCAATCATAGCCCCTCTAGTGCTCTTTACGCATCCTTCTTGGACCATTTTATTATTTTTCCAGCATAATAATTGCATAACATTTGAATTAGCATGAAAAGATAATCACATGGTCCATATATAAATATTTGCATTATACATTCCTAGCCATTCACTAGTTGGGCCTTGGCCTTGAACTTCACACTAGGAATGCATACTAGCATATTTACATAATTTGAGTCAATATATTTCATGTCAAAACTAAATGTATTACATCATCCACCTCCATAATGACCTATTTTATTGGAAGGGTATTGTTCTTAGGTTGATTTCCATCTATCTTATGTCACGGACACATTCTAATTATTTCAAAACTAATTGTTTTACTTCCTGATTCACCTCAAACAATCCTTTCCTCATGGGTATTATGTAGGAGAGGGTTTCTTTTATGAGGATTCTCCTCATAACATGAGTAATCCTCGTAATTTTCCTTATTGATTAACATGGGTTTTTCAATATTATTTCTCTTTTATTATTTTCTTCTTGTTGGTTTTAACAATATTCTTAGTATTCTGTTGTTTTCAAGTTGTTTGATCTGATAATAAAGACTACATTCAAGGTTGTCAATGGATTTTATATCATGGTCTATCGTGCCCCTCGTCATTTATCTATTTTTTTTTAATATTTCCCAATTTTTGTGATAAAATAGAACCATCACTTTCTAGGTGATTTTGGAAAAAATGCATAGATATTTAACTTTTAAGGAAACAATAGAAATTGTAGTATTTTCTATTAGCTTCAAAATAAGCTATAATAAAACTCAAAAGAATCAAAAATTCAAAAATTATGGCAAAATTTCAAAACTTCTTTTTTGCAAGGTATAAAACTCCAAGGCCTTTGTATATTTTTGTATTTTGCATATATTAAAAAAAACAAATATAGGTGTGGCCTAAGAAAGAAACTTTATTTTTATCAAGAAATCTAGGTTCAAACACCAACACCCTATATTCTATTTAATCATTTTTTTACCTTGTTTTTAATTCAGATTATTAATATATTTCAAGTTTTACTCATTTTTTTTTCTTTTCTTGTTTATTGTATTGTACATATTTGAGGGTGGCACCAAATATAGACATTCCATGGCTCTAATCTTGAAATTTGATATACTATTATTTATTTATTTTAATTTAATTTTTTTTAAGTAGAATTCAATTCTAGTAAAAGAGTTTAAATATAGTTTTTTATTATATTAGTAATTTTATCTTTAGGCATGGTTATGGCCCTCAAGGCCTATGTATTGGAGCTTGATTTATAATGTGTATATTCAGTCATATTCATTAACCTTATACATAATTAATTAATGGATCTGGTACTCACACATCTTGAAAATTTAAGTAATCTCTCTAGATAACATATTATTTTCTTTCATAAAAGGAATTAGAATCATAAAAAGGGAAGATAAGGGAGGAATTTAAATCAATAGACTAGTTAATTAACTATATTGAAGAAATTTAACAACCGTAACATAAGGAGAAGAACCTCTACTTACCTAATTGATGACAAGATTAACCAATTATTCAAGTAGACCTTGGCCTCTATATAGTAACACTCTCCATTATTAGTAACAATAGTTACGGGGGGTGGACCTAGCCAAAACCCTAGTAGAAGTTGAGGCCCATGATCCCTTAACAATTAACCCTTTAATAAACCACATAATACCTCAGTCTCTTCCCGATGAACCAAAGTACAACAATCTTTTCCTCTTTAACTTCCCCCTCAAATGAAGGAACACGCAACCCACCTCAAAAAACCACTCTATACTAGAAAACTAGCAAAAATAACTAAAAAATCTGCTCCAAATGGCTACAAATACTATAGCCCCTTCACCTTGGTCTTTCCCCCTTTTATTACTTAATTTTCTAATTTTAATCATTTTCTCTATTTTGCATGGTTGACATTATTGTCATCTATTTACCTAATACAATTATATTATTAATTAAACTCATTTAATAATTAATCTAAATTTAATTAATGCACATATTCTCTTTTTATTTCTATATTAATTGTCCTTTTTCATACTACCATACCTTAATCATACTTACACTAATGTTATTAATTAATTATCCTAATTAAGTTGAAATCTTTGGCTCTTCCATGACAACATCTTTTTTGGTATCATATATATGTCGTGGAGCTCTTTATTTTCTAAAATCATTTTAAATTCCTACTTCATTATATACTTATCTCCATCTAATAATATCCTCCCTTTTCGTGTTGGACTAATTTGTTTAATGGACTATGATAGGATCGTGGCTAGGGATGTAATAGTGACATATGACTTTTTATATATAATAGTAAGATAAGTATTGTGATATTTAATATAATATGTATTATGTTCAGTATGTTAATTATTATTAAATATAGTTACATTAAAATCAATATGGCTTTATTATTAATTACATTTAATAATACTTTATTTAATAATACTAATACTACATAGACATAACCACACTAAATTAAATGAACCTATATTTATGAAATTTATGATTGTGTGTAATAGGCACATATGCACCTAAGGACGCTGTTACATTCTTAGTTAGGATCTTAATCAATTACTTCTAAAATTTCTTTTGGACATTGAATTTTTGTCATTATCCCAATTGAATCAACCATTTCTATCATTTTCCTAAAATAGATAGGACATGCATTGTTGTAAAAAATAGCATCATACCATTCTCTTTAATAGTTCCTAAAATAGATACTACATTCATTGTTGTAAAAAATAGTATCATACCATTTTCTTTAATAGAATTTATTGTAATTTTTATTTAAATATGGTTGAACATTTTCTTTTAAAAGAAAAAAAATATTTTAAAACTAAATAGTTAGAACCCATTTTTTATATGTTTAAATTTAATTTTTTCATTTTGCAAATATAATAACTACTATATTGTTCATATTTTCAAATTTAACACTTTCATTTTACAAATATAATAATTAATATAATATTTGACTTTTGAAAATCTACTTGGTAAGATTTTTAAATATCATATTTCAAAATATATTTGAAAGCTAACCATCATTATTTTAACTTGTCAACTTGTGTTTTTAAATAAAAACCATTATTTTAATTTGTTTAGTTCACTTTATAAGATTTTTAAAAATTGTGTTTGTGTTTTCAAGACATTATCTTTAAAGAAGTGGTTGTTTTTTTTAAATCCTTTAATGTAAATTTTCAATTTGTAATATTATTTAAAAAATAAAAATTTAATTAATTTGAAGATACACAATGTTATCATTTTAGGTTGAAGCTCTTTACTATTTTAAATGTTTTGAGTATAATTTTTCTAAATACAATAATATAATTTGTTTATAATAATGATTTTTATTTATGCCTTATTAAAACCAAAGATTGCATTTATATTTTTATATTTATTTTTTATTTTTTATAAAGTTTGTATTTAAATTTTTTTCTTAATATCCTTATAATTAATGAAATTGTTAAATTTTTTTAATTTTAATTAAGTTGAAGAGGTCAGTTTACACCTCACTAGTGAATAAATATGTAACTTCTTTTGTACTCATCCTAGAATAACACTTGTCTTTTATTAAAATAATAAAATATTATTAAAAATATCATGTTGCCTCAAATTAAATTATATAGAGAGAGAAATTAAATATAGTAAAACCATAAACATTACATGCTTCTTAAGCTTTCTAGTTTAGAAAAGGGTTTGCATCTGATCTCTAGACATTTGGTAGATCTTCTTTTAGATGAATCTATAATGATAAATAAATAAAATTGATAATGATAATTATGAATAATTTAAAAATAATAATTTATAATATTATTTGATAAGTGAATAATTAATTTTCTTAAATCTCTATAAACTAATAAATAATAAATATAACATATAATAGTAACATATTTAAAAGATAAATAATTATTTTCTTATAACTTTAAATAATAAAATGTATTATTTATAACAATTAACTCAATAAACATAGTATCATGATAGAAGAAAGTATGTATTGTGATAATGTTTATGTATGATTGATGGTGACAATTAACCTCCACAAAAACTAGCTAGGATTATCTAAACCATAGTTAACTAGAAACAAATTAATAAATCATATAAAATTACTCAACACAAAAATTATGTGGTCTACTACAAAATGAAGTCTACTCCAACTGAGTTCAAAAGTATAAATTACTATTGTCACAAAAATTATGTCTACTACAAAATAAACTCTACTCCAACTATGTTCAAAAGTATAACATACTATCATCACAAAAAGTGTGTCAACTACAAAATGAACTCTACTCTAAATGAGTTCAGAAATATAACTTACTATTATCACAAAAATTGTGCCTACTACAAAATGAACTCTACTTCAATTGAGTTCACAAGTAAAACATACTATCATCACAAAAATTGTGTCAACTACAAAATGAACTCTACTCTAAATAAGTTCAAAAATATAACTTACTATCAACACAAAAATTGTACCTAATACAAAATGAACTCTACTCCAATTAAATTCAAAATATAATATACCTCCATCATAAAAATTATGATTACTACAAAATGAACTCTACTCCAACTAAATTTAGAAATATAACATACTATCATCTATCATTAAAGTCAATTGCTTTATAAGGGTGTGCAAAGCCCTAATTTCATATGATAAGTTCCAAATACCATGGGAAAGGGAAGTTAAAGGGTTTGAAGAGGTTATCTCAGTCCACTATTTGGTATCCAAATTCAGCGTCGTCACGAATCTCATACCCTCAATGATCGTCACCCTACTATTTTCGTCGTACGCCACCACGATCTCTAATGTCGGATGTGTTAATCTTAATCTGTGTGTAGTGAAATTCTGCCATGGCCCTCTGCTGGGATTTCCCTACCATAATCCCAGCGAGGCGCCCTACCGTAGAAAATCGCGGACGAGGACAGCTAACAGAAGTATTTGGCTCTTGTAACCCATGATTCCAATGATCTGCAACCAACCCACTCCCATATGAAGGAACCACTCACGGAAGGGCAATTTGTTAAACATCCCTGTGTTTAAAAAAAAAAAGTGGACAATCTATTCCACTCACAACCCTCGAACGCGCAAGCTACCTGAACAAGACACCCACAGAGCCCAAAACAAGTGTCCAAGCACCCCAAAACGACACCCACGACCGTTGGAATAAGGTAGATGGATTAGTATTTTCATTTTGTTGTTTTTTTTGTTTTTTTAATGTTTTTCATTGTTTTTCAAATAAAATATAAAATTGAAAAAATTTGCAAATGAATTGAAATGGAACAAATTTGATATTGTAGATACATTACCTCTACCATAATGACAAATCCCAATGAACCATCCCAACAAAGGAGTGAAACAAACTAATCAGAGGACCCAATAAACCTTGAATTAAACAAAGAAAACCCCGAAGATGGATTTGGTGAACCACCAGAAAGCCCCGAAGCTGAATTACACGGGGATTTAAACCAGTTAAGGATATTGAGTGATGAACTGAAGAACACCGGGGAACCCTCTCAGGTTTCCCTCACCACATCACTACAAAACATAATCGAGTCTATCAACATTGCCCATAGTGAGATAACCAATTTGAGCCAATATAGGGCTTGAATGAGGGAACATCATGCCACTAGTATGTCCAAAGAAGATATAAACAACTTGGATATCACAAAATCCCAACTGTGGAGAAAATTTATAGATCCGAGAACAAGACAACCTCCATATGTGAGGAAGAGGTGAGTTTGCATGGACTGGTGTAATTATTGGCCATGGAGAGAAAACTGGAGGAAGAGATGGTTCATGGCTTTTAACAAGCCTCCATGCAACAATGTCGAGGTCCCATACTATTTTCTCAGGACACTGTGCACCAAGTTTGTGTTAGGGTTCCATGTGAACTACTTCAACATCATTGAGTTTTAGGGTGTCAGTTTTGGCTCATCCCAAGATCGACCTCACGCCCACCGGAACCCACTCAAAGGACCTCCTGCACCTAGGAGAGAGCCAAACCCTCTTCCTCAACCCCCTAGGTTAGGTTGCAGGCTAGATGAGATCCATGAGTTTATTAGGAATGACACACAATACCTTCTCAGACATACCACATTTGTGGCTATGTCCTCACAGTGCGAGCAGGACCACCCCAAGAGACCCACTTTTGCACGGTCTACTGGTGGTGGGTGAGAGAGAGCAACTATAGGTGGTAGCCATGATGATCCATCCAACTCGATGGGACCAATGCCATGTTGTTGTTCTCGTTGTGGGAATCCATTCCATGTTCCCACTTAGGAGAATGCCATAGAAAGCTACCTACAATAGGTTAGTTATTGTTTTATTTAATGTTCAGGTATTGATTATACGTTATGCAATCTCATAATTTCTAATAAATTTAACTTAGAATCATATGTTGATGACTTGATTTCTCTTAATGTACATCTATTCAGTGTTGATTCTCCAACACCCGGGTGGGAGAACGTTGATTCCTTCAACCTAGACGGACCATGGTAGCTGCAAAGGACATTGCGGCACCATACACGTAGGTAGTTTTCTTTCAGTAATTAAATGTAATGTTAGTAGTTAATATATTCATCCAATGTAGTTAATATTTAGTAATTGAATCTAAAAAAATTTGTGTTTGCACGGGTGTCTGCAGGAGTGAGTGACCAGCCATCCCCGTCGGGGATCAGCAGATCTCCTCATGTGCAGATATCGTGTAATAAAGTATAAATTTAATTTCAGTTTTGATGTCTTAGATTTGTATAGTTATATTTTTATGTACTAATATATGATTCCATGAATATGTATGCAGGTTCGAGCACATAGGCACGTCAACATCACTATCTCTCCACGAACTTCCTTTTTCCCACCATATATGTCAGGTGTATCCCCTAGCATACATGTCCCTTTCCCTGCGTCCCTCCCCACCCCATTCCATCCATCCCTTGACTCCCATCCACCACCACACTTCCATCCATCTCCCCCTTCGTCATCACAGCCTTCACTCAGTCCCCCCTGCCCCACCCATCCACCCCCTCCCTTGCAGTTTCCCATGTTTCCACCCTACCCCTCCGACCATGATACACTGTCCATCCACATTCACCCATCTCTCCACCCCAATACAGACCTCAACCCCCTCCCCCATATTCCCCCGCCACCCTCATTTCCCCTTCCAGGGTGTCCTGTTCCATTCTACAGTCAGTTAGGGTTTATTGTCATACACCACCACTTCGCCCACTCTAGTCCATGCCCTCTCTCACCATGCCCCCTAGTTTTGTATCCAACATTGATGTGGCTACATCCTCCGCTATGCCATCCACCCTGGCATCAGAGCAGGTTGTCCAGCCCACTGCTCCACCTACCACCCCTGAGGACCAGTCAATTGCTCCACCTTCTAGCCCCGAGGACCAACCTATTGTGTTCACTGTGAAATTTATTAGTTTATGAAAATATCATGCAATATTAACGAAAATTAACATAGGCAATAAATTGTATGAGTTATATTATTGTTTAAATGTTACAGGATGGCATTTCCAAGAGACTTGGATCACAGAGGAGGGTATCCCACTCACCACTTACGGTCTCTTCTGAGGTGAGCTATTTAAGATTTGAAAACTTAATTTTAATTTTTAAATTATGTTTTATACTTGTATAATTTCCTGTAGGAGTTGAAATTTGATTGTTTCCATTTCAGATCCCAAGGGGAGGTGGTCGAAGTGGCAAGAAGGACTGATCTTCCTCTAGCTCGAAGAAGATGAAGCTTGATTTTGGAGGTGCACCTAGGAGATCTGAGGGTGAGTAGGAGGATTGAGAGACCCTCTTATGTACACTTTCCATGATGTGTCATTTGGGCATGAGTTGCCATATTTTGTATAGGGCATGAGTTGCCATTGTATAGACATTGGGAACGATGCTCCATTTTTCACTACTACTGTATATGATTGGAAATTTGTGTATATGAATATATCATTTTGCACTTATTTATATTACTTTTCCTTTGATTACATATTTGCATACATAATGCCGAATGCGGTAGTAGATTGCAATTGATGCGCTTGTAATACTTATTGTTGATGAAGCAATAAAGTTTGTATGTTCATAATAAAATGCATAAAAATTTTAACAATGTAGGTTAGTTAACAAAACAAATACATAATTGCATAAACATGTGCAATAAAAATGATAATTTTAAATACCAAATACCTGATCTTGTAAATCATAGTACAAATAATTTTTCAATCTAACAAATTTTCCCATGAAGTAATCCTCTTTCTACCAAATAATTTATCGAGATCTTTTTCTAGTTTTACAAGCCTCCATTCACCCCTCGACCCTTCCATTTTTTGTCTCAGCTTGTCATACCTATCTTCAACCTTTCTATTGCAGACCTAGACCTAACTAGACACCTAACCTAAAACCCTAGCTTTCTACCATTCCAAACCCTTCCTCCGTTCTCCATATCCTAACCTACTCACTTACATTTCCACCTCTCCTCTTCCATTTCCTAACCCTAAGCTTGGAATATCATACTCATATCCTCAGCCTATAGGATCAAACCTTGGCCCCCTTTCAAAACACCTTCTCTAGCCTTAGCATCCCTCCTAGGACTCTACAAGTCAAGCTCTCTGAAACCCTAGCTACCAACAACTCCTAGATAAGAATCAATTCTAACTAAAGTCGGTCACTCATTCCATGAGTGTGTAAGATTGTTTCCTTAGGGTTTCTCAAATTCCACAATCCCTACCCTTCTTCTCTCATAAAAGCTACAAAATGAAATACTTTATTTGCTCCTCAAGGTGAATTTCATGAAGAATGCCATCTAGCCCTTTGTTGAACCCTAAATCCTATTGAACCAACATACTAACAGCTACCCTTTCCCTCCTCAACATTACCTTCCTTTGTGATATATACACAGTCCTAAAGGATTGTGTATATCATTGACATTTCCATCCATACATAAGTAGTTTTGGCACTGATCTACAAGTACATTTACACTACTAAAATACCAAAAAGACCTCTAAAAAACATGTACAAGATACCATATTTGTTGAGTACTATCATATAGGTACTTGTTGGCACTCTTGGCTTGACTGGAAATTACTATTTGGGACAGTCATAGTAAAATTTGTCTTAGCTAGAAAATACATTTAGTTTGACAGACCCATTCATTGACCAAGTTAGAATTGACAGTACTTGTAGTCCACTTCCATTTACCTAAGAATTGTCTTCCTAATTGCAAACTTGAAATTGACATAGCTATTGCATCTTTACTTTGAGTGGAAGTAACATTTTGGGACAGTCATACTTGGCTGAAAGTTATCATTGGTTTGGCAGTATTATTCATTGTCCAAATTGGAATAGAAATCACTTGTTTGCCTTTGGTATTTACATAGTAATTATTGTCTCATTTTGCAAGCTCGAAATTGATATTGGAATGATCTTCTATTACCATTTGATTGAATGAAAATTTCATAGTATTGATGAGCTAAGAATCATATTGAACATGACAGTTGTTGGCTTGCATTTGTTACATCTACTTGGCAAACATTGATTTTGACAAATTTGACAATTTATATCATTTGAAGATGAAGTTGACATTGCTTACTCTCATTGAATACATACATATTTGTTATGTTGTTGTTTAGCACTTGCCATTTTAATGATCTCTTGTACTTGTTGCTTTGGAATAGGCTAATGAAGTTTAAGGGTTAGCATGCATAACCTAGGGTTTGGAATCAACGAGGAAACCCTAACCCTAATTGAAGTTTAAAGGTTACCATGCATTACCTGGGATTTATAATCAATGAGGAAACCCTAACCCAAATGATGTTGGGTCTAGCTTGCATAACCTAGGGTTTAGAATCAATGAGGAAACCCTAAACCTATGAGGGAAACCCTAACAGCAACTCTATCTAACCATCTCTTGTGTCCTCTTATAAAGTAACTTGTTGTTTGTATATGAGCATGCCTAGGATTGTAGTCATATGTCACATATTCTTTATAGACTAATCAAATGAAATACAATTTACAGTTTATCATGCACAAATTGCACAAGTTGATGTTAATAATGGGGAAAATTTAACCCTAAAAAGGAAACCATTTTCACTTGGTTGGAAATCCTTCTTAGTTTGGAAGTCCTATCTTCATGAAAAGTGGATTGATTGGGGTCTATGTCAATGTATGTAGGTTGAAAAAGAGGTTGAATTTGTGCAATATGATGATAACATCACATCAACACCACTAACATGCTTCAACCACATGCATAATTGAAAGGAAAATTACATCCAAGGTTATTCGCAATCACCCAACCAACCATTAAATAAAATAATGAATCATCCTATAGTGTTTTACACCCCTATTTCACAAGAAATATTCATTATGGTTATTGCCTTGCAAGCATATATTCTAGGTATATGGTCTATTCTAGCTACATATATTCTAGGTATATGGTCTATTGGTTTCTATTTAAATGAGACCAACAAATCTAATTATCTAAACCTACTGACTTCATAAAACTCTAGTTTATAGTTTTATGTGTAAATGTGTAAACACTATTTTTTAGGTTTGTGGTTACGGTAGTTCATGAAACACTATATTTTTTGCTATTTGTTCTTATATATTATGTATATGGTTTTGTTTCCAAGGTATCCATACCTGAGGGTAGGGTACATGTACTACGTAAGGACTCTGGTTCAGGACTTATGTCAAAGACTTTGCAACACTACTCAAATTCCACTGAATATTGCCCAAATCTATTATATTGATTTTACATTGATTTACAATGAATTTTTTTATGGTTTTTTGTTCATCACTCATGGAACATAATTTGACTACCAAATGTGCACATAAAAAATATACATATGTATTTAATATTGAGAAATACACTCACATCAATGCGGGAATATATTTGGCAATTTTCAAAATTTTATTTGGCAATTCATGAAACCCTGGTTGGCTTGATACTTGTAATCCATGTATGTGTCTCTAATTCTATTTCATACAATTATTTGCTTATACTTGTAATTCATAAAGCCTTAGTTCCTTTGTTGTAGTGAAGGTACATATCTTCTAGGTATATGGTATATTGGTTTCTAGTTGAGTGACACTCACAAATCTAATCATTTAAACCTATTCAGTTCATAAACCTTGGTTTTTAGTTCTATGTCTAAAATGTGTGAACCATAGTTTTTAGGTTTGTGTTTTGTAGTTCATGAAACCCTAGCTATGTTGTAGTGCAGGTAAATATATTATATTTATATGGTCTACTAGTTTCTAGTTGAGTGAGACTAACAAATATAATGATATAAACCTAATGAGTGCATAAACCCTAGTTTGTAGTTCTATGTCTAAATTTGTGAAACCTATTTTTTAAGTTTGTGGTTTGTAGTTCAAGAAACCCTATCTTTCTTGACATTTGTTCTTATAGATTAGGTATATGGTCTAAGTTTATTTATGTATGTATATGGTCCTAGTTTTTAGATGTATGTGTAAATTTTTAATCCTTATTTTTTAGGTTTGTGGTTTGTAGTTCATGAAACCCTAGTTTTTTTCTATTTGTGCATGTAGCTTAGGTATATCGTTTAAGTATTTATACATAAGTGAGAATAACACAGCATATGATCTCTATGTATGTGAATTTCTACTTCATAAAACCCTAGTTTGTAGTTATATGTGTAAATTTATAAACCCTAGTTTTTAGGTTTATGGTTTTTAGTTCGTGAAACCCTAGTTTTTTTGCTATTTTCTCTTGAAGCTTATTTATATGGTCTAAGTGGTTCTACATAAGAGAGACTAAAATAAAACATCATATCTATGTATGGGAAATTCTTTCAATCCATGAAACCCTAATTGGTTATATATTTGTAATTCATGTATGAGTTTTTACTTCTAATTCATACAATTATGTGTTTTTACTTGTAATTCATGAAACTCTAGTTTCTTTGTTGTAGTGTAGGTACATAACTTCTAGGTATATGGTCTAAGGGTTTCTAGGTAATGAAATTCCAGGAGACCAACGGAGTCAACGGTTCGTCGATCTGACCTTCAATTGTCAAGTTATGTCAAGTGGAAAGTCGCATGAAAATGTCATTTAGGGACACTTTGTGACTATCAGTCCGAGAGAGAAAAAACAAACAGAGCAGCAATATTTCATGTCGTTGGCTCCAAAAATTGTGTATGGGAAATGTTGATATGCAAACACTACCAATACTGGCACGGTGGAGGGTTTTGCATAGTTGACCCACCAATGCGAGAGTTGCATTGAAGCAAATTAAGCAAAATCCTATTTTATGAAATCGATGCACAATGAAGTCATTGGGCCATGTAAACATGGTGGAGAGAGCCCCTAGAGGTAATGGCATGCCAATAGACCAACGGAGTTGACAGTTCATCAATCCAACCTCCAGTTTCTGAGTTATGTCGAGTTGAAAGTCGCATGAAAATTTCATTCGGGGACACTTGGTGGCTCTTGGTCCGGGAGCGAAAAAACAAACAGAGCAACAAGATTGCATGTCATTGGCTCTAGAAAGTGTGTATGGGAAATTTCGACATGGGAACACTACCAAGACTGGCATGGTGGAGGGTCTTACAGAGTTGCATTGAAGGAAACTTAGCAAAACACTAGTTTACGAAACCGATGCACAATGAAGTCACTGGGCCATGCAAAGTTGGTGGAGAGGGCCCCCTATAGGTAATGGAATGTAAGGAGACCAACGGAGTCAAGGTTTTGTCCATCCAATCATCGGTTGTCAAGTTATTTCAAGTTGAAAGTCACATTAAAATGCCGTTCAAGGACACTTGGTGAATCTCTGTCCAGGAGCAAAAAAACAAACAAAGTAGCAATATTTCATGCCGTTGGCTTCACCAACTATGTATGGGTAATGTCAATATGTGAACACTACCAATACTGGCATGGTGGAGGGTTTTGCAGAGTTGACCCACCAATGCAATTGTTGCATTGAAGGAAACTAAACAAAACCCTAGTTTACGAAACAGATGCACAATGAATTTATTGGGCCATGCAAACATGGTGGAGAGGTCCCCCTAGAGGTAATGGCATACCAAGAGACCAATGGATTCAATATTTTATTGATCCAACTTTCTATTTCCGAGTTATGTTGAGTTGAAAGTCGCATGAAAATGTCGTTTAGGGACGCTTGGTGACTTTCGGTCCATGAGCAAAAACCCAAACGAAGCAGCAATATTGCATGTCATTTGCTTCGACAAGTGTGTATGGGAAATGTTGATATGAGAACACTACCAATACTAGAATGGTGGAGGTTTTTGCAAAGTTGACCCACCAATGTGAGAGTTGCATTGAAGGAAACTAAGCAAAACCTTAATTTATTAAACTTATGCACAATGAAGTCACTGGGAAATGAAAACATGGTGGAGAGGTCCCCCTAGAGTTAATGGCATGCCAGGAGACCAATGGAGTCAAAGGTTTGTTGATCCAACCTTCAGTTATCAATTTATGTCGAGTTGAAAGTCGCATGAAAATGGGGTCCACACAACCCTGGAAATAGTGCACCATCCCTACAAAACCATGTGTCAAGCAATCAGGGGTGGCTTTCCCATGGAGGCCATGCCCAAACACACCTGCAGGAGCCGATGGAATCGAAAATCGCTTCTCAGTTTGGTATTTTGAACCTCAACCTTAAATTGGCCCAGGAGTCCCTGAACATTTATCGGGGCTCCAATCAACAAACCATAGGCTTTTGCAAGCCTACTACAACTCACCATAGAACATTAATCGAGGCTCCGATCGACAAACTGTTGGTTCTGTTGGGATCATGGTATGGGATTATGGCCAGGGTGGCCTCCTCCTTGGCTCTGCATGGCCCAGGAATGACTCCAGGACATATTATGCAAACTAGGGTTTTTCCCCAATGGGGTCCATGCAACCCTAGAAACAGTGCACCGACCCTGCCCATGCCTCATTGTGTGTGTGAACTACATTATGCAATTTGAAGGAGGAGTGGTTAACATATATAAATAGTTATCTCATATAAATGTAAGAGAAATTACCCATTTTCATTCAATATAGCCATCTGGATCCTCTCTGTCGCAATTACCCTTTGTCGTTCCCAGTCTCAAAGTAGTTCCATATATGCATCACATTATAAGTCTTATGCAACATACTCGTCCATTGGAAGACTCAGGCATTTTTTCATTGGCCCATACAGCCATTTAATCATATCCAATGTTGATCCATCTGTATATCTCCCTCCTTTAGTTGATCATAGAAAATTTGAAAACAATGTTGCACATAATGCAGATCATGGCATATTTCATCACTTATGTAAAATTTTGTCTCCTTTGGTATTATCATGTTGTCAATGCTTCTCTTAGGGCCATGCCTATACATAATATGTACCATGATATTTAGTTGGTCGAAATGGTAGTATTAACTCTGAATTTCATTTTGTGGATGAAGGGTGTAGTTTTCTGCAAAATCCACAATTAATAATATGGTCCCAATGGGAAAGTTGTCCCTGCATTTTCTATACTGATCATCCTGCCATCGCGCTACATGCACATGATAAACATATTGCTCGGTTTTCTTTTATAACTCCATCAAAAAATCACATACCCGTACATGTTTCCATGAAAACAAGGGTCATATTAGAATGTGACCTTTAAAGAATGTATATGTATAAACTGAACGTGTAAGAGGAAAAACATGAAATAATCATTTGTACCTGTGACTTCACCAATGCAATCTTTTTACTTTCCTTCGCAGTATATAAATGATAGGTTATGTACTTGAATCTCTACATCTCCATGATCATACTGCCAAATTTATGCTCATCTCTTCCATGAATGCAACGGTTCAAAAGAGCAAACCCACTGCACCTAGAAAAATTCCCATATAGACATTATTTTCCATAGTATTTTTGTCCTTCATGCCTTGGACAAATGACGTTGCCAACAAAATATCTTGATGCATTTGGTGGTATTATGGATTCATTGCATCCCTACTCAATGTTAGTATGCAAATCACAAAATGCATGCTTATACGTGTCATAAAAATATTCATATTCTACATGGTATCTATAACAGCATATGTTTCGATCAATGCATATACAAACATACAATGGTTTACATTTCTGAAAGGACCTTTGGCCCAGGTTCAATTGTGTGTGTTCATTCCTGAATCTCTCATAGATTTCAGTCTGTGTGGTGTCAAGGAAGTGTTTAGCATGGGGTTCACGTTCAATATAACCTTTTCTCATCTTTAGCACATCCCTTTGGTTAGATGAAGGTCTGGTATGATCATGCCATAAATTTTGTACTAATTCCTTAACATCATCAATTAGATTCATATCTCGACGAGGAAACCGGGTGACAAAATCCAAACAATCTTTTCCACCTGGAGCATAAATATTTTCTCTTATAATATGGTACTTCTTAACTATTTTTCTATTAAATTTAAGTATGTGATAAGCGTGTGAAAGGAGGCGACGTTTCCATGTGGACTTGCTTACAAGTGATTCTAATAACACACGACAAGCCTCACAAATATCCTTAGTATGAGACATCTTCCCAATCGCATTAAAATCATATTGGATATTTATAACAATATGATTGTTGTCCTTTGAACTTCTAACCATCTTTATGCTCAAAATTCTCCTAATAACAACTAAACAATTTGAATTTAACAAACATACTAATAATTGACATTTACCTGCATCGCCTTTGGATTCAAAATATTCCTTCATTAATTTGATACATTTCAAATCAATAATGCATTTGGGAAACTTACCTTCAAGTCCTGACAGACAACTTTCATCCACATGGATACGTCTAGGAGTTATTTTTCTTGCACTAGACAGTTGAGGTAGGGAAGGTGGACATGAGCTATGAATCCCAAATCTTCTTTGTTGTGGTGCTTCAGTCACATGTTGGTCCATATTGGGAATGTGCTCAACATGTTTGTGGTATTCTTGGAGATATTGTAAATTAATCATTGCTCCTACGTCCAACGCTTGATACTCAATGTCTTTCAATATACCTATGTCTTCAAGAGCTTCAGCATGGCTCATTAATGGATTGTTGGTTGGAGACTATGTTGATGTTAGAATTTGAGTTGGGTATATTGGACGCAACCGCTTCACCCATGGTTCTAAATTAGAGGTTGGCATGTCATCAAATGTGTTAGGATTGGTTGCAGTATCAATGGAAATGTCTGGACCATGTCTCATTTTGTCCATTGCCAACCTGGCCTTTTCTCTTACCTCATTTTCCTTTTCAATGGGCATATTCCTTATAGTTTTTCTTACTTTGTTATGTGAGTTTCCCATCTCCAAAAGCTTCCCTATCAAAACTATGAGGTCTACCCCTGCATAAGAAGCAACAAATAAGGTATTAGTTCCATTATACAAGAAATATGTTATGTTCCAACATAATTAACTAAA
>LPNX011190709.1:637160-647160 GCA_001517045.1 Pseudotsuga menziesii | reverse complement strand
CAGCAGCATCATCATCATCATCATCATCATCATTATCATAGTCATCATCATCATCATCATCATTGTTCATCATCATCATCATCAGCATCGTCATCTTGATCATCGTTGTCGTCATCATCATCATCATCATCATCATCATCATCATCATCATAGTCATCATCATCGTCATCATCATAATAATCATCATCGTCATCATAATCATCATCATCATTGTCATAGTCATAGTCATCGTGATCATCGTCGTCGTCGTCGTCGTCATCACCATCATCATCATTGTTCATCATCATCCTCATCCTCATCCTCATCGTCATCATCATCATCATCATCATCATCATAGTCATCATCATTCTCATCATCATCATCGTCGTCGTCGTCGTCGTCATCACCATCGTCATGGTCATCATCATCATCTTCGTCGTCATCATGATCATCATCATCATCATCATCATCCTCATCATCATCATCGTCGTCATCATTGTTACAATTAGGGAGAGGGGGGTTGAAATGTTTGAAAATGAAATCAAAGCAAAGTTTCAAATACTAAACAGATGTGCGCACGCGTATTTAATGCGTATGCACTCATTGTTGATGTATATGTAACTTCGAAATGTATTCTTCTATGTATCTTATGTATTGAAACCCGATGTTTATTCTGGGATGTTTCTATTATGTATTTAAGTCATGTTGTCATGCCCCGATGTTCCGATCGGGAGGATTAATAATGTAAACAAGTATTGTCAAGTCATTAGGTAAGTCCCCTCAGTTTCAGGGCACTTGAGTTATTATACACTAATTAAGGTGTAGGCTCGAGTAAGTAATTGTAAGTTGAGCCTACGTGATTAAGTGCACTTCAAGTGAATGGAAGAATATAAATAGAGAGTGAGACTCTCTATTTATCATACACATCATTCACTCACTCAAGTGTGGCGCACTAGTGAAGAAGAAGACTACTGCTGTTGGGAGTGCATCTTACTGTTTTGGGGTCTTACATCTTGTGGTGATTCTATCTTTGAGGAAGTTGCGGGGTTTTCTCCATTTATTGTTTCCTCGATCAAAACTCTTTGTGTCTCTTGTCTCTTATGGTGTGCTTATGTTATTGATGTGCTTGTTATTCTCTCAGTGAAAAGATCCTAACATAATGCT
Organism: Pseudotsuga menziesii; assembly: GCA_001517045.1. NCBI lineage: Eukaryota > Viridiplantae > Streptophyta > Pinopsida > Pinales > Pinaceae > Pseudotsuga > Pseudotsuga menziesii. Next base: position 646,017 of record LPNX011190709.1, on the reverse strand, counting down.
AGCTTAAATGTTGAAAAACTAACATGGTATCAAAGCTAACCTGAGAAGAAGACACTGTGCAGCTGCGGGAATTAGGGCTTCCTAGTTTGTGAATCTTCCTCCATAGGTTTTCAGCAAAAGTAAGGTGGAATTACTCTCCTCCATAGGGCGCATCTTTCTGTCGAAACAGAATTCAATTCTGAGGTTTTTCAGTTTTGGACCTGTCACTAGGGTCGGAAATTAGGGCTTTTTACAGAAGAGGAATTTTGCAGTGAGCCCAGGCCTGGATTGATCTCCTCCCCAAAATCGAAGTTAGGAACAAATTTGAAGGCATTTGGGTGGACAGAACTCCGGAAAAGCAAAACCCTAGTTGCTCCTAAACCAGCTCTGCAGGATTTCAGATTCGACATCTTGAACCTGGTAAGATCTAAAATCTTTTGTATTTCCATTTGAGGTTCTTATTTAAAGATGTCTCATCATACCAAGCTTGATGAAAAGCTTGAGGGGGCTGATAACTTCCGAGCTTGGAAGTATAGGATCTCCCTGGTCCTAGAAGAGAATGAATTAGACTCCTACATTCATGAGGAGGTTCTAGTTCCAGAGGGAGATGAGGCAAAGGCCTTACATAAGAAGAATATGGTTATGGAAAAGAGGATCATTGCTGATTCTATCAAGGATCATGTTATCCCACAGGTGTCCTCTCTCAAGACACCTAAAGCTATGTTTGATGCCCTAACCAAATTGTTTGAAGGAAAGAACATCAATCGGAAGATGACCCTGAGGAACCAGTTGAAGAATGTGAAGATTCAGAATCAGAAACTATCCAGTCATACTTCACAAGGGTTTCTTAGATCAAGGAAGAATTAGAAGCTGTTGATGAAGAAGTGGAAAATGCAGAGATTGTGATGACTACATTGAATGGCCTCCCTAGGACATGGGATGCTTTCATCCAAGGAATTTGTGTGAGAAAGAAGTTGGTCAAGTTCAGCAGACTATGGGAAGAGTGCTCTCAAGAAGAAGCTCGAATAGCAGCTCGAGAAGAGAAGATGGGTAGTGAAGACCAAGCTCTCACAGTACGCTCCAAGACTCACTCCAAGTCTTCAAGAAAAAGGCTTCATCACTTCAAAGGTAAGCACTCTCACAAAGATAATACTAAAAGAGATATGTCTAGGGTCATATGCTATACTTGTGATGAAGCAGGACACTTTGCAAAATATTGTCCTAACAAATAGAAGAAGATGAAGAAGATCAACAAAAGAAGACATCATGCTCATGCTGCAGAGGATGATGAACCATCCAGAAAGAAATCCAGATATGAAAGTGAAGATTCTTCAAGCGAGGATGAATATGTTCTGATATCAGCTCTCACAGGTAACATTACTCATGGAAGTGATGATTGGCTCATAGACAATGGGGCTTCCAAACATATGACGGGATTCAAGGAATCCTTTGTGAGACTGTCAGAACATGAATCACCACACAAGGTGAAACTGGGAGATGACTTCCAATATCCAATAAAATGTAGTGGGGAATCTTCATACAAGCTAGACTCTGGTAAGAATCTAACAATGAAAGAAGTGTTGTTTGTGCCAGGACTGAAGAAGAACCTTCTATCCATTTTAGCATTAGATGCAAAAGGAATGCGGGTGGCATTCGTAGATGGTCAAGTCATCATGTGGCCTAAAGGAAAGACTATCGATGATGCAGTAGTAATTGGAGAACAACAAGGAGGCTCGTACAAATTGAAGGGCCATCCAAAACAAGCCTTGATCCATGACACAGTAGAGCCAAATGAGCTTTGGCATAGAAGACTTGCACATGTGCATTATAGAGCACTACCTATTGCAAGTAAAGCTATCGAAGGTCTTCCATAAATTCAAGCAAAACATGATGGGGTCTGCAAAGGATGTGCGAAAGGAAAGAATACTAAGAAGACATTTCCAAGCAGTGAAAGCAAAGCCAAGAGCATTCTATAAATCATCCACTCCGATGTATGCGTTCCTATGTCATCAAACTCACTTAGCGGGTATGAATACTATGTTTCTTTTATTGATGATTTTTCTAGAAAGACATGGATTTATTTTATGAAAAACAAGGATGAAGTATTCAGCAAGTTCAAGGAATTCAAAGCCTTGATCGAGAACCATACTGAAAAGAAGATCAAGACCATTCGATCAGATAATGGTGGAGAATTCACTCCAAATGAATTCAAGGAGCTATGCAAAGAATCAGGGATTAAGAGGGAGTTGTCCACTCCTTATAATCCACAACAGAATGGGGTTGTAGAACGGAAAAACAGAACTATCATGGAAGATGCAAGAGTTATGCTTCATGATCAAGATCTACCTATGCATCTTTGGGCTGAAGCTGCCAAAACAGCGGTGTATGTACAGAACTGTACTCCACATAGAGTACTTGAAAACAAGACTCCTGAAGAAGTCTTCTCCGGTAAGAAACCAGAAGTCATCCATCTCAGAATATTCGGCTGTCCCGTGTACATACATATTCCAAAAGAGAAGAGAACAAAATTAGATCCTTCAGGAAAGAAGGGCATATTTGTGGGATACTCTGAAAGCTCGAAGGCTTACAGAATCTACTTTCCAGGATACAAGAATATTGACATCAGCAGGGATGTGACATTTGATGAAGGCACAACTTTCAGCAAATCCATAAAGAGACCTGCTGAAGAACCTGAAGAAGCGGAAACAAAAGGATCCAGAAGTCATGATACAATCATGGTCAAAGAAGCTTAAGAAGAAGATCGAGAGTTCGAGGAACCACAAAGACCTATAGATCCACCTCTAGAGAAGAATCCTCATAAGAGGAAACCTGCTTGGGTACGTGAACTTATCCAATGTGCGGAAAGATATGGGGCTCCAGAAGAGAATCACAGAGAAAGAAAGAGAACCAGATCTAATTCTGGGTATGTAGCTTTACTATGTGATTTTATTGATAAAGAACCTTCCAGTTATGAAGAAGCGGCAGATCAGAAAGAATGGAAGGATGCTATGATCGAAGAATATCAATCGATCATGAAGAATGATGTTTGGGATGTTGTCCCAAGACCAAAAGGGAAGTCAGTTGTCACTTCCAAATGGATCTACAAGATCAAGCATGCTGTGGACGGTAGTATTGAAAAGTATAAGGCAAGATTTGTAGCTCGAGGATTCTCTCAGAAAGAGGGAGTAGACTATGAAGAGACCTTTGCACCTGTAGCTAGATACACTTCCATTAGATCAGTACTTGCTCTAGCTGCAGTGACGAAGTGGAAGATACACCAGATGGATGTCAAGACTGCTTTCTTGAATGGTGTATTAGAAGAGGAAGTGTATGTAGAACAGCCACTCGGTTTTGAGACACATGACAGAGAGTCTCATGTATGCAAACTAAAGAAAGCCCTGTATGGTTTGAAATAGGCACCCAAGACCTGGTACGGCAGGATTGACAGCTTTCTATCCAGTTTGGGCTTTACCAAAAGTAAAGCAGATTCCAACCTTTACTACAAGGTTGAAGATGGCAACCCAGTGATGCTCCTACTATATGTAGATGATCTATTTGTGACAGGTACAAATGGGTTGATTGCTGATATGAAGAGAAAGCTTGCTACTGAGTTCGAAATGAAGGACTTGGGGATGATGCATTACTTTCTAGGTATGGAGGTGTGGCAGAATACAGATGGGATCTTCCTTGGACAAGGGAAGTATGCAGTAGAGATCCTGAAGAGATTTGGGATGATGGACTGCAAGGCTTTGGCTACACCTATGGCATCGAACCTGAAGCTATTGAGTGATGCTTCATCAAAGACGGTTGATGCTACGATGTATCGTCAGATGATTGGGTCATTGATGTACCTGACGAACATGAGACCAGACATTTGCTTTGCTGTGAACACCTTGAGCCAATACCTAACAGATCTGAGAAGTGTTCACTTGACTGCTGCAAAGCATATTCTGAGGTACCTGAAGGGTACAGTTGATTATGGGCTCAAGTACGATGTGAATCAAAAGATTAACCTGGAGGGTTATGTTGATTCAGATTGGGCAGGCAGTGCCATCGACAGGAAGAGTACTTCAGGATGTTGCTTCAGTATGGGATCAAGTGTGATCTCTTGGTTTAGCAGGAAGAAATCCTGTGTGGCATTGAGTACAGCTGAAGCAGAGTATGTCGCAGCTTGTTCAGCTAGTTGTGAGGCAGTATGGCTGCAGAAGCTACTATCTGATATATTTGATATCCAGTTGGATGCTACTTGTATACATTGTGACAACCAAAGTTGCGTGAATTTGTCAGAGAATCCAGTGTTCCATGACAAGTCAAAGCATATCGAGATCAAGTATCACTATATCAGGGATATGGTGCAGAGAGGAGCAGTGAAGCTCCTGTATGTTACGACGAAGGAACAGATAGCTGATGTATTGATGAAGCCATTGGCTAGGCTGAAGTTCAAGTACTTTAGAGAGAGACTTGGTGTTCTCCGGATCGAGGCTTCCTCCCAGAGAAAGTGATGAGACCCATAGCCATCCTGACATGGTGAGAGGATTGGTTCCTTCCATGGTCAGATGTAAGGGCTGAACCATTCCATCATGGTGAGAGGATTGGTTCCTTCCATGACTGATATGAGTGCTAACTGCCATTCTGGGAATGGAGGCACCTGGTCAGTTACCAAGAACACTCAGTCAGGGACTGAGAGAGCCATTCTGACGAGTAGGTCAGATATAAGGGCTGAACCATTCTATTCATGGCTAAAGGATTAGGTTCCTCCCATGTCAGATGTGAGTGTTGGCCATTCTGTCAAGTAGGACAGATGTAAGGGCAACTGCCACTCTCAGGGAGAGTGGAGGCGCCTGGTCCGTTACCAGGTAGCTCAGTCAAGGACTGGGGGCCATTCTGACGAGGGTGTAGGATTCAGTTCCTACCAGGTCAGATGTGAGTGCACAAATCACTCATCACTGTGGTAGGAGGGGCTCCGGCCTGGATGAGAGTCTTTCATCATTGTGAGCGGATGTGGTTCCAGCCTGGGTGAAAAGAACAGAGTTCTTTCATCATTGTGAGCGGATGTGGTTCCAGCCTGGATGAAAGTGAGGAAATCTTCCATCATTGTGAGAGGATGTGGTTCCAGCCTAGGTGAAAAGAACAGAGTTCTTTCATCATTGTGAGCGGATGTGGTTCCAGCCTGGATGGAAGTGCAGAACTCCTCCATTATTGTGAGCAGGATGTGTTCCATCCTGGATGGATGTGAGTATTGTGCCCTTATGATGAGTAGTTCAGATGTAAGTGCAGAACCATTTCACAGATGGTAGTTGATGTGCCTACCATGCTGGTGAATGTGAGTGTTGGGCCTTTCTGATGTGATTGTAGTTTACTACATGATCAGATGTGAGTGCTGGGTGTGCCTTTCTGACGAGCAGGTCAGATGTAAGTGCTGGGAGAAGACCTACCTGGTGGCTAGGCCTACAACCAGCATGAAAAAGGGTTGGCTCTGTAGAACTTCCTATGACGAGATAGTACACACGTGATGATGACCAGATCGAGCTATGATCCAGATCCAGTTATGATGACTCCAAGAGATCCATATCGAGTGATGATCCAGATCCAGTAGTGATGATCCAGATCGAGAGATGATCCAGATCCAGATCCAGATCGAGTGATGATCCAGATCCAGTCTAGTGATGATGATCCAGATCCAGTGATGATCCAGATCCAGTGATGATGTTCTATGATGATCCAGATCCAGTTCTATGACGATCCAAATCGAGAGATGATCCAGATCCAGATGACTTGAAGATGAATATGACTTGAAGACGAAGATGATCCAGTTGATACAAAGAAGAAGACCAGTGTTGAAAATTGTGTCGAAAGAATACCTTCCTAGTTAAGAGGGAGTGTTGATGTATATGTAAATTCGGAATGTATTCTTCTATGTATCTTATGTATTGAAACCCGATGTTTGTTCTGAGATGTTTCTATTATGTATTTAAGTCATGTTGTCATGCCCCGATGTTCCGATCGGGAGGATTAATAATGTAAACAAGTCTTGTCAAGTCATTAGGTAAGTTCCCTCAGTTTCGGGGCACTTGAGTTATTATACACTAATTAAGGTGTAGGCTCGAGTAAGTAATTGTAAGTTGAGCCTACGTGATTAAGTGCACTTCAAGTGAATGGAAGAATATAAATAGAGAGTGAGACTCTCTATTTATCATACACATCATTCACTCACTCAAGTGTGGCGCACTAGTGAAGAAGGAAATACTGGGACTAGACAGAAGAAGAACACTACTTCTGTTGGGAGTGCATCTTATTGTTTTGGGGTCTTACATCTTGTGGTGATCCTATCTTTGAGGAAGTTGCGGGGTTTTCTCCATTTATGGTTTCCCTGATCAAAACTCTTTGTGTCTCTTGTCTCTTGTGGTGTGCTTATGTTATTGTTGTGCTTGTTATTCTCTCAGTGAAAAGATCCTAACATAATGCTAGCTTAAATGTTGAAAAACTAACACTCATAAGCGCAATCACATTATTAGTGTGTATGCATTACTTTCTAAACTACACACACACGTCTTTGTCGTGCATGTGCGCTGCTTTAAATTTTGAAATTTGGTGGGCACGTTTTTCCAACCTACGTGGTCGATGACTTGGCTGCTTTGGTTTTAGGTTCGGGTTGCCAAACAAGTGGTTTGGACTATCTTATGACAGAAAACATGTTTTGTACCATTTCTCCTATTTCATGCATGATTTTGCATATGCCATGCTTGTCCACTGCTAATGAAAATTCACACACTTGTGTAACTCTATCTGTAGATTCAGAATATCTGATTTTTTTTAAATCTATTATCTTTTTCTATTTTTCATTTAATTTTAAATGGACTAACGTCAATCTAACACAAAAGGTAGGCTATTTGCTACGGCTATAACTTTTGATTGCCTCACCTATTTAAAAAACGGAAAAGAACCTACACAAGAAGACACAAAGACCTACATCCGAAAATAATATATCGTTCATTAACTATGTTAAGACCAAGATGTCGTGGACCAATGCTCGACCTTGTTGTTTTAGGGCGTCACTGACTTCCTTAATTTAAAATATATATATATAACATAAATAAATATGGAAAAATAATGTTGCACTAGACACATTAGAGGAAATTTCAACTCAAAATGGAACTTTTAACTCTAATTCAAATTCCATGTCATCATGTGTTAGCCAATGAAATTGATTTAATTTTGAAATATCGTATAGGTCTTAAACAAATTTTTAATATAAATTTGGGGATAGGTATCATAAAGAAAACTACTTTTTTGTTCGTATTTTCGACATATCTCCCTGTGTTTTTACTCAAACTTCGATCGAGGGAGCTCATTGGATACGGAATTAAATTCTGCATCCAACGAGTACCCACTCGACATACTTTTGAAGGACCCCGCTACCCAAAAAACAAGAAATATCTGAAAAATGTGATGATGACATCATCATCACATTTTTTCAGGTATTTCTTGTTTTTGGGGTAGCGGGGTTGGTCAAAAGAATTATGAGTGGGTACTCGTTGGATGCGGAATTTAATTCCGCATCCAAGGAGCTCTCTCGATCGAAATTTGAGTAAAATCACAGGAAGATATGTCGAAAATACAAACAAAAAATTAGTTTTTTTTCTTTTCTTCCTCCAAAATTAATAAATATTATTTTATTAATTAGTTACCTTTGAGACTACATCCTGTACAACTACTATAGGGTCTCATACTACCTACAAAACTACTAGTTCGGCTCCTACTTACTCTATTATGCTATGATAGAATACAATACAATACAATATTTTGAACCCCCTATAATGTTCTTCAAAGGCCATGCATGACTAATTCCACATGTATGGGTAATGAGAGATGCATGGAATCTACTTGGTACCATGCACTATAGAAAAAGAGAAATATACTAGTAAAAAAACTACTAAAATTTGTGTATAAATGACTAATTTTATTCACACTACTAATATTAGTTTACTTCCAGTCACTTATAATGCTAGTAAATTTATGTAATACACCATGAATTAATAATTTATTATTAATTCTGCTGAAAAATACTTTAACTATTATTTTTATTATTTTATTATTGTTGACAGAAAACTCAAAAATAAAACATTTTGCAATAAAACAATTTTATTTAATAAAATATGTTGAAGGGGGGAAAAAGTGGATATAGTTGTTAAAGAGTGTTTGTTGACCCACAAGAGGAAAAGACATGTGATTGAAGCCACTGCGTTAGAACTCAATATGCAGGAGGCATCATCCCCAAAAATCAGGTCACAACTCTAGTTGAGTGCTAAAGAGAAGGAGGCTCATAAATTACCAAGTCCTAGGAAAAATACTATATATTAGTATGTCCATGTGCAGCAGGAGGCTAGAATTGGACAAGGATTGAATCTATGAATGCAAGAGATGGCACATTAAAGGATATTTTCTCTTGTGGTTCAGCGAACATGCTCGAGGGTTCTGGAGCAAGTAACTTGGTTGTTCTAGGGGTTGGTTGGGAGGAACAGCTTCTCCACTTTTCTTTTCCCAACATTGGTGTCAGGTTATAAATCTATGTTTCTTTTTACATTTATAGAAAATGTTATTCTTATTCTAAATCTAGACAGGTTAAGTCAAACCCAGTATAAAATGATTAGTCTAGCTTAATTATCAATTTCCTATTTTATTATGTTGATTATAAACATGAATGATTGATTTAATCATGTTGATTATAAGTATGTTATTCGAGCTATGGGATTTTCCTTTACGAATTATATGCTGGAAATCAAAACATCGCACTTAATGGATATGAATGAAATTATATCGACTCCTTCCTAGGTGACTATTTTACTAATGCGCTTTTGCATTCTATATCTATATTATT